>NW_019291684.1:55312-66312 GCF_000500325.1 Leptinotarsa decemlineata
GCTACTAGTCGGATAAAATGATGAGGCAGATTGATTTGGATAAGCTTCCAGATCAGGCCCGCGTGCCAGACCTTGTCGAAAGCCTTTTGGATGTCTAGGGAGATTGCAATGGTGCAAAAAGAAGCGTTGATATTTTGGGATATGTGGGTGTGAAGTTCGACTAGTGCGTTCTGGGTAGAATGTTCGGTCCTGAAACCATGTTGATAGGGAGGGATAATGTTGTGGAGTGTGAGGAAGTCGTTCAAACGATTAGTCATCAAACGTTCCAGCAATTTTCCAAGGCAGCTAAGCAAGCTGATGGGTCTGTAGGAGTCGGGATTAGTAGGATCCTTGTGGGGGAGGTTTTTCAGAACACAGCGGTTAACCGAGTCTGGTCCAAGAGCGGTATTTCTACCACTGTGGATAGAGTTGAGGATGTCTTCCTCGCTGAATGGGGATCTTAAGGGACAGTTGGCGTCGAGGGGGATTTGACCTGGGTGCCTGCCCAACTGCGCCGGCACCTGTTGGTGAATGAGGTTAAGAAATAGGTTATCGAATTGTGGGTCTTTAGGAAGACGGAAGGTTTTTTCGAGATTTTCACGGAAGGCTTCGGCTTTGTCGGGAGAGGTGGAAATGATGTTACCGTCAATCACCAGGTGACTGTCGGTTTTCCGTTTTCCGCATGAACTGAGAGTCACAACCATTTTATACTGTAACCTAGTACCTACTCGTCTACCTAAATAATGAATCCACCTGAAAATGCCAGATATGAATTCATTAACAATGTCAATAAATTTTTCGAAAGTATACCTGTAAATATACCCAACTATTTTTACCTGTGTTACCTGCTAATGAACATATCCAATATAGGCGAATTATTCAATTCAGTTTGATTGTTCATAAGATGTTGAGAGTTTTTGGATTTTAATTTCCATATTCTCCAACAGGTTAAGTTTCAAACCTTTATTTTAGAAATGGAGGGGTTTGTATTCATGGTTGAACTCATGTCTCTCTGAGATTGAATGACTGGCATATGTAAAATGTATTTTTCCATTCTGAAAACTATATTTGTGTTCTTTTATGCGGGCTTTGAACTTTCTTCCAGTTTGACCTATATAAAACATCGGACATGACCCACACGATAATTTATACACTCCTGAATTTTCTGAAACTGAACTTTTATCTTTGTTATTCTCAATGTGCTTGCCTAAGTTGTTGTTAGTTTTGAAAGCAGTATTTACACCTTTGCTGTGCAGAAAATCTGAAATATTTGTAGTGGGTTGGTCTAAGTAGGTAAATGTTTTATAACGTTTATCCTATTCTCTTCGACTTGGGTAAACTTCTTTCAAAGCTTGACTGTATAACTTTTTTGATAATATAGAATGTATTAGACCGCTATTGTAATCATTGTTGCCGGATATTTGCTTTATTATATTCAGTTCTTTATTGAAATTCGCATCTGACACGGGCACATTCATCAGTCTGTGGATAATACTCTTGAAAGCTGCTACCTTATGCTGATATGGGTGAGTGGACGAATTATGAATGATAATATCTGTATGTGCCGGTTAATGATAAGTTGAAAAATCTAGTTTGTTGTTAACTTTTGTTATTGTCAAGTCCAAAAAAATTTATAGACTCGTCCTGTTCCATCTCCATTGGGAATGTGATAGAGGGGTGGAGAGAATTGATGAGCTTCAAAAAGTTTGTCAACTATCTGTTCGTTCCTGTGAAACATACCAGGATACCATCCACATATCTATACCAATATACGAAACTTCTTACCACTGGGTTACTGTGGATTTTTCTCTCCAAATCGTCCATGAAAATCTCATTTAAACTGTGATATTCCATTCAAAACTTATTCAATTCGACAAAAATAAGTGCAATTTGAATGAGTGTACTTTTGGTAATGTAACACAAATCGATTATTTTCATCAGCATGAACATTATGTGCTCAGGGTTCGATGAAGTCGACCAAGGCCGTTTTTGGCTGGTCCTGATTGGCAGAGGTTCTGTTGGTGAGAAAATTATTGAAGTGCTTGGTTCTATCGGAGAAAAAGTTTTTGAAGTGCTTGGAAAGATGGTAGTCGGCTGGCCAGAGGTCTGAAAAGTATGGTGGGTGAGGCAGAACGATGATTCGTTGCAAGTTGCAAGTCTTAGTGCAAGATTGGACCTCTTCTGTTGAGTACAGCCGGCTGCTGTTGACGCAATTCTCGGTACATTTCGTCGATTTCCTTACAATAGGGTTCTGCTGTGAATTATAGTAAATCACCTCTGACGCTGACCACCGTACAGTAACCATGGTCATTTTTTTTTGGGTTTTCGCTTTTGAGAAGTGCTTGGGTTGCTGATCGATGAAGTACAGACCACGGTACATTACCCCTGGTCTTTTTTGGCATGTTTTCGCTTTTGGGAAGTACCTAGGTTGCTATTCGGTACAGTACAGATCACCGTACAGTAACCATGTTTTTTTTGATGTGTTTTTGCGTTTGGGAAGTGCCTGGGTTGCTCATCGGTATAGTACGACTGCTGTACAGTAACCATGGTCTTTTTTTGACGTGTTTTCGCTTTCGGAAATTGCCTGGGTTGCTCATCGGTACAGTACAGACCACCGTACAGATACCATGTTCTTTTCGGCGTGTATTCGCTTTTGGGAAGTGCCTGGGTTGCTCATCGGTACAGTTCAGACCACCGTACAGTAACCATGGTCTTTTTTGACATATTTTCGCTTTTGGAAAGTGCCTGGGTTGCTCATCGGTATAGTAGAGACCATCGTACCGTAAACATTGTCTTTTTGGCGTGTTTCCGCTTTTGGAAAGTGCCAGAATTGGTCATCGGTACAGTACAGACCACCGTAAAGTAACCATGTTCTTTTTTGACGTGTTTTCGCTTTTGGAAAGTGCCTGGGTTGCTCATCGGTACAGTAGAGACCACCGTACAGTAACCATGGTCTTTCTGGCGTGTTTTCACTTTTGGAAAGTGGCGGGATTGGTCATCGGTACAGTACAGACCACCGTACAGAAACCATGGTCTTTTTTGACGTGTTTTCGCTTTTGGTAAGTGCCTGGGTTGCTCATCGGTATAGTACAGACTGCGGTAAAATAATCATGTTCTTTTTTGGCGTGTTTTCACTTTTGGCAAGTGCCTGGGTTGCTCATCGGTACAGTAGAGACCACTGTACAGTAACCATGGTCTTTCTTGGCGTGATTTCGCTTTTGGGAAGTGCCTGGTTTGCTCATCGGTACAATACAGACCACCGTACAGTTATCATGGTCTTTTTTGGTGTGTTTTCGCTTTTGGAAACTGCCTGGGTTACTCATTGGTACAGTACAGACCACCGTACAGTAACCATGGTCTTTTTTGACGTAATTTCGCTTTTGGGAAGTGCCTGGGTTGCTCATCGGTATAGTACAGACTGCCGTACAGTAACCATGGTCTTTTTTGACGCATTTTCGCTTTTGGAAAGTGCCTGGGTTGCTCATCGGTACAGTAGAGACCACCGTACAGTAAACATGGTCTTTATGGCGTGTTTCCGCTTTTGGAAAGTGCCAGAATTGGTCATCGGTACAGTACAGACCACCGTACAGTAACCCTGTTCTTTTTTGACGTGTTTTCGCTTTTGGAAAGTGCCTGGGTTTCTCATCGGTACAGTTCAGACCACCGTACAGTAACCATGGTCTTTTTTGACGCCTTTTCGCTTTTGGAAAGTGCCTGGGTTGCTCATCGGTACAGTAGAGACCACTGTACAGTAACCATGGCCTTTCTTGGCGTGATTTCGCTTCTGGGAAGATCATGGTCTTTTTTGGTGTGTTTTCGCTTTTGGGAAGTACTTGGGTTGCTCATCGGTACAGTACAGACCATCGTACAGTAACCATGGTTTTTTTTGGCGTGTTTTCGCTTTTGAAAATTGCCTGAGTTGCTCATTAGTACAGTACAGACCACTGTACAGTAACCATGGCCTTTTTTTGCGTGTTTTCGCTTTCGGGAAGTGCCTGGATTGGTCATCGGTACAGTACAGACCAATGTACAGTAACCATGGTCTTTTTTGGCGTGTTTTCGCTTTCGGAAATTGCCTGGGTTGCTCATCGGTACAGTACAGACCACCGTACAGTAACCATGTTTATTTTGGCGTGTTTCCGCTTTTGGAAAGTACTTGGGTTGCTCATCGGTACAGTACAGACCAATGTACAGTAACCATGGTTTTTTTGGTGTGTTTTCGCTTTTGAAAATCGCGTGGGTTGCTCATTAGTACAGTAGAGACTACTGTACAGTAACCATGTTCTTTTTTGGTGTGCTTTCGCTTTTGGGAAGTACTTGGGTTGCTCATCGGTACAGTACAGACCACCGTACAGTAACCATGGTCTTTTTTGGCGCATTTGAAAATTGCCTGAGTTGCTCATTAGTACAGTACAGACCACTGTACAGTAACCATGTTCTTTTTTGGTGTGTTTTCGTTTTTGGGAAGTGCCTGGGTTGTTCATCAGTGTCCAACCACTGTCCTGAACGTCACCTGTTGTAGTCACATTTCAAACCATCAAAAACCGCATGGGAGCTGACGCCCAGTTCTTCCGCCATCCTACGCACCGCTTGTGATAGGTCAGTCTCCACCAGTGCCCTCAAATCTTTGTCTTAGATTAGTGTAGGTCGACCACTTTGTGGATCGTCTTCGAAGCTAAAATTTCTGCAAACCAATATCGAACAGTGCGTTTATTAACACTTTCACTGCCAAATACCTCATTGGCGATTTGGTTCAATTTGAATTCGTAGTGAAAAACTAACCGAAAATCGCTTAACGACATTATATAGTCATAAGAAAAGAAGCAAAAATATTCAACAGCATCAAGGTGTAATGTGAAAAATTCTCTAGCGATCAGTATATGTCGCGATACAGCAAAATTCATATTGATTGAGATATGAAGCTACAGAAACATTAGAAGGGACAAAACTTTTGAAATAACCTGAAAACAGATAGGAAATATCTGAAAATTGTTATTTGAATAATTTTTCACTTCGAGGAAAATAAGGAATGGATAAAAAACATTCGACAGGAATAATAATAGAGGAGTTATTGAAACATGGAACTTTATAATGTAGTTTTTCAAGTTGTTGATAGAGAATAGCATACTGTACAACAAGTGTCATTTTCTCACACATTGTACACTGTACTTTTTCTACGGTTGCGTTGTTTTGAAGTATTGAAAATACATATATGACAGTATTAGTATGTCATTAACTCATCTTTATGTTTAATTGACAATAGTAATTAACAGTTTTATTTGGACAATTTTGTAAAGTAATTCCTGGTAGGTCGTTTTGTTTCCACATGTTTTCGGTAATTGAAATATTAGCTGCGGTCGAAGTTGAAGTTGATGGGAAAACGTACTGAACTTCCACAGCATTGTTGTGTTCAGGTTCTAATGGCGTTGGAGGCTGAAAGGATTCTACTATACTTTTTGAAATTTTCATTTTGTTAGCTATGGAGATTCAACAACATTGCTGGATTTCCAACCCCATGGCGTTTTGAATTCGAAAGTTCTGACACAATATTAACTAAAATAGTCGAAAATGAATTCGGTAATTTCAAAAATTTTGCTATTTCTTTCGCCATGGTGCCAAATGTATTTATCCCCACAGGATGTTTCGTACATTTGCTATTTTTGTAATTTAAAAAAAAACGTGTTTCATTTGTGCATCGTCGAAGTTTCACATATTTTTTGTAATTTTGGTAGAATTCTCCTGTGACTGTGAAATTTCTAGGAACCTTGGTTTTAGTATCGGGTAATTTTATTGAAAGGGCTGAATTAGGACCCTCCATGTCAACAATTTTTAATTTTTGATGTTCATTACAACGGCACGTAGTTTTACTACGTGCATCCTCATGATCGATTACTGATGCCATAATGTAGATGATTTCAATATTTTTAACAACTCTTCAAAATGAATCAACAAGGTATTTTCGGAACAAGAATTTACCTTGGCTTTCATTTTTCACTCCGTAAAATTTCTGTGAGCAATTTCATATTTTTCTCTTGATGTGCTTGGTAGCAAATTATTGCAAACATCTATTGCGTTCTGAACAATTTCTGGAGCTGTATTTTCCAACTCTAAATCTTCGTATTCCATTATATTCAATATTAAGTAAATCTGAACTGTTTATACTATAATAATCAACAATAAAACTATTTTCGTTAGCGATGAGAGAAGTGGGACATTGTATAGCATCCGAAGAAAAAATTCAATACTGAGACATTTGGTACATTTTCAGACGACTTCAATATTGATAGACTTTCTCGAAACCGAGATAACGAATAGCAAAGCCGTATCATTCAACTTGATCAAGTCACTGATGTTTCTGAGATTTCCACTGAAGTGCTTATTATAATAACTTTGTTCGAGATGATGTGGTCGAGAAATGTGCAGTAGGTTATATGCAGTTCGAAGTTTCTGAAAATTGGCAAAAACAAGACCATTTAATGTCTTTTACCAGTGGATGCGACGGTTATTTTAGCGGCTACCTCCAGCTCCAGCATGAACGTCTTGGTGACAAGGCACTGCCACCCATGCTTGCAAAAATCGTATGCACGACAGATTTTTTCATATAAATGAATAATATTGATCTATCACCGTGAATGCATTATTGGAATCTTATATTGACGAAAAAATTACAAACAAGAAAGATTGAATAGAATAAAATGCAGTCACAGTTTACCCAATAATTTCATCTGATGTGGATAAAAATATTTAGACTTTTCGAGGGAGTATTGAGTAAAAAAAGTCACCCTGTATTGCTTCTTACCAACTCAGTTGAGAATATCATTGTAATGACGTGAACTGCTCACTTGTATTTTGATTTTTTTCGTTTTCAGGAGGACCAAGACTGGGGTTTTGTAGCTATGGTTTTAGATCGCCTTTTTCTCTGGATTTTCATCATAGCATCGATAGCAGGGACAATCTCTATTTTATGTGAAGCACCAGCTCTGTACGATGATACTAAACCTATCGATATGGAGTTATCATCGGTTGCTCAGCAGCAGTTTTTACCCGACTTTGAGAATATGCAATAATTAATTATGGTACTGCAGTAACAAATAATTCCTTACGATTCTTGTTCCAGATTAAATATGTTGGAATTTTTCCAAACTGAATTTCTAGATATATTTGCTGCTTTCCATTCATTTTCAAACGTTCCAGAAAAGGGACTGATGTTTTTCCCACGATTGGTGTGGAAAATTGGTTGATGCAATTCCAGAAATGATATAATTGATATGGGGAGTTACAGTAGAAAAAAGCGAGTTTTCTCAATACTACACAAAATATGTAGTCAATTGAAGGAACAAACTCAAACACACATATAAAACTGTTTGAAGAGTTTTTAAATGAATTTGTCATTGAAAATGATCCAATTTTAAGATTACTCAATGACTTTTTATAAATTTGGTGCTCAGTATTTTCGAAAGTATTTATACGGAATGAAAAATGAAGTGATGGCATTAGGAACTCTGATTTCTCGTCATCGTCGATTGATGTCAAGTAAGAAATAGCAATCAATACCGATTTTTCAGATGATGGAAACACAATAGTTCATTCAAATATATTCTATTTTCAGTTTGGAAGACATGAAAAATATTTAGAAATAACTCTGATTGTGAATACTCTCCATTAATATTAACATTTGAAATGTTATGATTATGTTCAAGTACTCATGTTGAATAAAGTGGAATTGTTCTGGATGTAGCAGTTTTACCCCTTATAGGTTGTTTTCCAAAATACGAAAACCGCGACACATCCTCAAGCATAAACTGAGAGTTACTTCTGAATTACAACCATTTTATACTCTAATCTAGTACCTACTCGTCTACCCAAATAATGAATCTTCCTGAAAATGTCAGGTATGAATCCATTAACAATGTCAATACATTTTTCGAAAGTATACCTGTAAATATACTATTCTTACCTGCAAATGAACAGATTCAATAATGGCGAATTATTCAATTCAGTTTGATCGTTCCTAGGATGTTGAGAGTTTTGAATCATGATTGAACTCATGTTCCTCTGGGATTAAATGACTGGCTTATGTGAAATTCATTTTTCCATTCTGAAAACTATATTTGTGTTCCTTTGTGCGGGTTTTGAACGTTCTTCCAGTTTGACCTATATAAAACATCGGACATGACCCACACGATAATTTATACACTGAAACTGAACTTTTATCTTTGTTATTCTCAATGTGCATGCCTGAGTTGTTGTTGGTTTTGAAAGCAGTATTTACACCTTTGATATGCAGAAAATCAGAAATAATATTAATAATAAAGAATTGTATCAGACCGCTATCGTAATCATTGTTGACGACGATTCGCTTTATTATATTCAGTTTTTTATTAAAATTCACATCTGAAACGGGCACATTCATCAGTCTGTGGATCATACTGTTGAAAGCTGCTACCTTATGCTGATATGGGTGGGTGGACGAATTATGAATGATAATATCTGTATGTGCCGGTTTATGATTAATTGAGAAATCATGTTTGTTGTTAACTTTTGCTATTGTCAAATCCAGAAAATGTATAGATTCGTTCTGTTCCATCTCCACTGTGAATAGATGGGTGAAGAGAATTTATGAACTTCACAAAGTTTGTCAACTGTTTGTTCGTTCCTGTGAAACAAACCAGAATATCATCTACATACTCATACCAATACAGAAAACTTCTTACCAGTGGGTTACTGTGTATTATTTTCTCCAAATCGTCCATGAAAATCTTTGCCAGAATAGGACAAAGTGGGTTTCCCTTTATGAGACCTTTGCAGGATGAGTAAAAAGTTCTATTGAATTGAAAGTAATTCTGTGACAAACACACCGTAAGCAATTCTGATATTTCATTTTTCACTACCGGATTGATAAAGTTTTCGTCCAATAAATTCTCCACCAGAGTAATCGTTTCATTCGGAGGAATACTGTCTTTTCCAGGTTGATTCATTATTTAGGTAGACGAGTAGGTACTAGGTTAGAGTATAAAATGTTTGTAATTTAGAAGTAACTCTCAGTTACGCTTGAAGAAGCTATTGTATAGCGAAACACGTGTCGCGGTTTTTGTAAAACCCTTTTATAGTAGAAATCATACAATAAACTGTGTTGATGAGTTTTTTGAAATGTATTTTTACCAAGTATCGGCCAGTTCTATTTGATTTTCCAAAATACTGAAATTCTTCAGAGAGACCTGTGGTTGAGATACGTAGACGACACCTTCATAATATGGAACCATGGGAATGCAGAACTAGACAGCTTCCTGAGGCACATCAACAACGTGAGTATTTCCATCACTTTCACAATGGAGAAGGAAATACACAAAGAATTGCCTTTCTTAGACGTATTGGTGAAGAGGACCGACACTAAATGGAAAACATCTGTATATCGAAAACCCACTCACACAGAACAGTATCTGAACCAGAAATCCAACCACCACCAATCGAATAAGAGAGGAATCATCAAGACTCCACTAGACGGTGCTTTCGGGCTCTGTAATACAAAGGAAGGTCTCGAAATGGAACTAGGCATTATCAAAAATGACCTTCAACGAAATGGTTACTCCAGGCTTCAGCTAGAAGACAGCAAGAACTCCACAAGGAAGAGAAGCCGCCACAACCAATGAATGTACTGACCCGTTTCTTGATGGAAATCTACAACACTATCCATGATAATAATTAAACAATAATCATACATTTTTTTAAATTCTCAACACTTTCAACTAACACCGTAGCTTCATCGGTCATGATAAATAGTACACACTGGACTGCCATTCTTATACAGGGTGTTTCAAATTCGATCCTCACCATTCAAATATAAATTGCAGTTTCACATTACCACTTCTTTCCTGCTACATAATAGTGTTTTTAGATTTGCTCAACAACGTTTCGTCTTCTGGCCACCATCATCAACTTTATTTTTTTTATAGGCGCTACATTGGACATTTTCTGTTTTGAAAAGAACCCGATTTTACCTTTTCAATGATGTTTCATGAGTTATTATTCTTTTTCGAAAAATTGGAGATATCGAAAATAATTAATTCTTATCATAATAGGCTTTGACTTTGATGTGTCTAAAATACAAAAATTGTATCTAGGTGATCATGAAAGGCGATTACAATTTTGTAATTGACTCATAAGGAGACCCGATTTTCATGTTTTCATGGAAAATGTTATTTGGACAGATGAGAGCACTTACGAATTGTGGGATATTCAACCGAAATAATGAATACATTTGGAGCATAAACAACCCCAGGCAGTTCCGAAAAATTCAACTTCATGGGCCCTCATTTATTGGTCGGAATCCTGAATGGAGAAACCTATCACCAGTTTTTGATGTCGATTTTCGAAGACTATTCGGCTGATCTACCTTTGGCTAACTATAACAATATCTGGTTTCAACATGATGGTGCTCCACCTCACACTACCAGACGGGTATCTAATCACCTGACTGAAAGGTTTGGAGATAAATGGATAGGGAATAATGGGCCGGTGAGGTGGCCAGCAAGTTCTCCAGACTTAGGTGTTATGGATACATTCTTATGATGTACACTGGAAAATAGAGTTTATATTCAGAGGGAATATCAAAATATTGAGGACCTTCAACGAAGCATTGTTAGAGTGTTTGGAAGATTGAGGAGGAGGGAAATTAATTGTGCAGTGAATGATATTCGAAGAAGGGCACAGTGGTGTTATCATGAACAAGGCCAGCATTTTGAGCATTTGCTGTGATTTACTTTTGTCTTTACATTTTAGTTGATTATTGTTATTTGTTCAAACTTCTATTTTCATTGAGAAGGACACAATATCTAATTTACCTCATACACACCTCATTTATCAGAGTTTCATTGTTGATTCTGTCTCCGAATTTTAACAGACTTTATATTAGCTTCACCTGTATCTATGATTGTTTGTATGCATGTTTGTGTGTAACTCTCAAGATCTGGATCTGTATGACAGAATTATCGGCATTATTGCTTAATCTATGTGAAATTTAG
>NW_019291685.1:0-35031 GCF_000500325.1 Leptinotarsa decemlineata
GATTGTTAGTATCCACAATCGTCTTCGGGTAATAACTGGACTTATTTCTACGAGATCTGACTATTTATAGGTCATTCGAGTGCTTTCACCTATGCCCTCTTCCCTCTTTCCGCTTCACTGGTTTTGGCGGTTTTCACTGGCTTTGGCGTTTTTCGCTTGATTAGAAGTGTCCATATGTTACGTATCTCTACGCTAGCTTGACTTAATGCGTTGTTGGATAACATATACGCGGCTTCTTTGAATTTTCTCCTAAACCAGTGTTCCTCTTTGTGGATGATTTCAGCTTGAGCCCACTTGATGTTGTGTTGATGAGTCTAAACATGCTCTGCTATTCCGGATTTGATGGTTTCTCCTGACTGTGTGTGTTCCTTGTTTTCAGCAATGCGAACTTTCGATGACCTCTTAGCTTCACTTTGGTGGCCTGGTTTTCGTGAGGCTGCTACTGCTAGTGTTCCCAGATTTGAAGCAGGTCCTGATGTTATACTTGGACCCAATCTGTCTCATCCTTTCCGATAATCCTCTGATGTAGGGAAGTACAAGTACTGGTTGTGGCGGCTCCTCTTCCTTGTGGAGTTCTTGCTGTCTTCTAGCTAGAGCCTGTTCTACCATCACTTTGGAGTTACCAATCCGTTGAAGGTCACTTTTGATGATGCCTAGTTCCTTTTCGAGACCTTACTTTGTATTACAAAGCCCAAAAGCACGGTCCAGTAGAGTCTTGATGATTCCTCTCTTAGTCGATCAGATAATCATCTACAAAAATGTAAAACACTTGTTTTTCTAAGAGCCACCGTTTCTGAAATAAATCGATTCAAAAAGTTGGATCAGTTTCTACGCCACCTTTGAGGTAGTGTACTCAGCGCTTTCTTTCACGTGGTTTCCCTAGTAGGCCTATTCCATGGATCTGTTGTGATTGTGTTCAATTTGAAACTATCAAACAACTCGACAATTCTTACTAGTGTGATTCAGTTTTTTTTTTTTTCCTAGGTTTTCTTCTATCAATTGAAAGACTTTGAGCTTTTAAACAATCATTACTCGCATGTGAATTCAAATCGCAGAATAAACAATTATTTCGCATATCTTTTAGGTAATCTTCGGGCTCACCTTGTTTTGTAAAATATCTATCCTTACTGACATGATATTTGTTGTGCTCGTGTCCTTTTCCAAATTCTTTTTGTGCTAAATTTATCCGTTCTTCTCACTCAACCTCCATTTTCAAAAAACATATTCAAATTACCTTTAGAATTTTCATTATCATCCTTCTTATTTCGTTGATCAAAATTACGATGTCTTTCCCAAGTTCTTAAAACTTCTGCAGGGAAAGCCGATTCTACAAGAGGGAAAAGCATAGCCGTATATTTTTCCCTAGTAAATCCTAGGGATTCCAAAGCTCTTCACTTGGTTTCAAATTCATCATACAGTACTCATTGGAAGTGACAACAAAAAACGAGTAAACTGGCCATTGGAGAAAATTTTACAAATGTTTCCATGAAGAGATGAAATAGAAAGAATAGCACGAGTTGAAACAAAACGAGGGGAACTAATTCGTCCTGTCCAGCGATTGTTTCCATTAGAAATTGAGACAGACACGGCGAACCAATTAGAAAAGTATAGAGAAGTGGATACTGACGACATACAAGAAAATCAAGACGGAGAAAACAATGGCATTCACAATGAAGATGAAGAGGAAGAAATAACAACACAAGTAATAACAAGATCTGGAAGAAGAGTGAAGATACCGAAGCGTTTTGAATTGGAATGATTTTGCTTCACAGTCACACAGAATAGTCATGAGTTCTTCATAATTCAACGATGATTTTCCCAAATTACGACGCAATAGTTCTTTTATAATTCTAACTATTCGCTCCCACCAATCTCCCCATCAAGGAGCGGTTGGAGCATTGAAAATCCATTTGATTTTCCTAGTTGTCGAATATTCTTCAATATCTTCCCACGAAATTTTCTGCAACAAATTCCAAGTACCTACGGAATTTTCACCGTTATCTGAATAGTTTGCAGAAATATTTTCTCTTCTCGCCACGAATCGTCTGAGTGCCATCAAGAAATCCTCAGTATACAGGGATCGCCCTAATTCAAAATGTACTGCCCTGTATACCGCACACGTGAAGATAACAATCCAAGATTTCGGTGAACCAATTAGAAAAGTATAGAGAAGTGGATACTAACGAGATACCAGAAAATCAAGACGGAGAAAACAATAACATTTACAATAAAAATTTAACACAGCAAGGAGAAGATGAAGAGGGAGAAAATACTTCAACTAACAATCTTTTGAACGAAACAAAATTATTCATATAGGGAGCGAAAATATTAACATCAAAATAATATCATGAAGAACAATTCCAAACAGTTAAAATGGGTCAGTTTATTGACTAACATTGATGAAATGTTATAATATGTCATAATAGGCAGTGTGTGTATTCAGTTTTGCTTTAAAAATGGCTTCTTAGATAAAATCTGGTAGAATTGAATAATCAGATACCAATACATTTTTTATTCGTAAAGGTTAATCTGTTATATGGAATAGCGATATGGGATCTCATTCTAGTCAGATAATTGTGTGAATCTCCATTGGGTGTGTACAAATGCATGTGCGTTTTTACGTATATTAGTTCGTTGTGAATGATTGCTGACGGAAGTGTAGTGTATTTTAAACTCAATGAACCATGGTTCACAGCTTTCATTTTGAGTTATACCGGCCAGAGCTCTAATGACTCTGTTCTGGATAATAAATATCGACTGAGAGTAGCAAGATTGGTCCCGACCGTAAGTCATAATACAGTGAAACATTCCATGGTAGGCTGAGGTGGCTGTCTCCAAGTTCACTAGCGATTTCATCCGTCTGATTGCAAATATTGCTTGTGATAACTTGCTTGTTAATTGATCTATATGAAGTTTCCAATTCAAGTTGGGATCAATAATATGTCCTAGAAATCTTACGCTCTGAGTGACAGTATACTTGGTATTGAAAATAAGTGTCTGAGTCTTGCGTGTGTTCAATCTCAGTTCGTTTGCCATGAACCACTCAGTAGCTTAATTGATGATCGATCCTATCATTTCATCAATTCTTGTGGAATTGTTTTCCATTCTGGTTGCGAAGGTAGCATCATCGGCAAACACGGTTGTTAATCCGTTTATGCTTTTGGGTAGGTCATTTTTATAAATCAAGAACAATAGTTGTCCCAAAACGCTTCCTTGTGGAACACCTTTGCGTATTATCAGACTTGAACTGCTCTGATTATTACAGTGAACTATTTGGGATCTAGTTATGAGAAGATATGAGGTCATCAGTTTTATTGCGGACTCTGAAAATCCATAGAATTTTAACTTGTCAATTAGTAAAGTGTGATTGACACAGTAAAACGCTTTATGGAGGTCAACGAAAACCGCCAGAGAGGGACTTGCGGCTTCAAATCCATCGGCTACAAACTATTTCTTCTATTGATAGATTCGTAGTTTGAAATGAAGCCATAATGCAGCAACTGAGTCGTATTTGAATTCGACTCTGGCAAGAACAGCTTTTATCATAGCATCAGAACGAGAGTCCGAGCTGTTTCCAGTATCGAATCTTCAAGTGTGAGTATACTTACCTGTCTAATTTCACGGCAAGAATCAAAGGACTTTTTCCCTTATGCTTTTCATTCAATTCCTGACCGTAAAATGAGGATTGTTTTTTGAAACAAAGAGCTGATTCATTTGCACGTGCTCTAGTATGAGAAGGACTTATAGTAGATGTACTGGCTTCTTGTTCTTGTCTTCAAATAGCTACAGTCATGGAAACCATGTAAAGTCATAGATTTCTGCTCTGCAAGATATTCTGGAAATTTATCGGCTCTTTCAGTAATCGCATTGGCTAATGTATTCCTACCATGTTCAACAGTAACTATTTCAACTTTAGTTAAAAGTCTGGCACAAATAAAACAATATTCTNTATGGCGAAGCAAGAGGGAATTCAAAAGAAGCAGTGAGAATATATGCTAATCGGTATCCTGACAGAAAATTACCATATTCAGGAGATGCTAATAGCATCTCCTGAATATGGCAATCAAAAATAACCTGAAAAAATATTTTTCGGAATGATGACACGGAATATGCAGCAAAATAGGCACCCGCCAAGACATACCTTTTACAAAAAAACGTTCTTCAATCAGATGATTGTAACATTTGTATTCACACCGAGTTGACAACAATAACAAAAACAATGGCATCTGTCAAATTGGATCATCTGATCTGTGATTGGATATCAAAAACCAATACGCTTGACAACTCCGCTCTAGACACCATCAATTTTATTGGTCAGCAGACACGTGGCCAATATGAATTCTTGTTTTTGAATTGTTCTTTTTTCTGCAAATATAAAGAGATCTTGGGACCGATTAGGCTTGATGAGTATAATATACCCCTAACTCGATCAGTCTCTAAGCAAACCAGTATCACTTTCCATAGCATGAAACAAGTCCATTGTATCCTCAACTGGCATCATGTAAACGCGGCTTTACATATAATCCGCAGCAAAAACGACCTATATGGATTTCGCGGATCTTGCGAAATCACGAACTTCTGTATTAACATTCGTGAAGTCATGCTGAACTCATTTGTCTCTATTACCTCGATTTGTTACGGAATCTAATGGACGTTTTCCGGAAAGTAAGTAATCCTGTCTGGTTTTTGAACCCGAAAGTCATTCAGGTGATAAGTGCTGGAAATGAGAGAACTGAAGATTAGTGGATATGCCATCAATCCAGAAAGCAGTTATTCATCCTCTTGGAAAGATTGATGACATGAGAGCACGTTTTCTTAGACGCAAGAACTTGAGATTTTTCATATGATTGACGACCACATACTGGCAAATGAAACGTGTTGTTTTATTCTTCTTGTGTGACCCAAGCCAAAAATTCTGGATCCGTTCAAGAAACGTAAAATATGTATACGAAATCAATTTTTAGGTCCGTAATGCGTTTTGCTGCAGAAGCGACGTCTTATTCATCCTGAAATTTGGTTCCTATATCATAGTTCTTCTATTGTGAACATCTGAAGAATCATCTTCTCGCAACCAAAAGTTTGATTGAGGTGGTATTGACTTTTGGAATTATTTTTAACGACCACTTATTCAAACTTGAATTTATTCATACAAACTGATAAACAATTTGTGTGTGTGAAAGTTGTGAATTGATTTCATCTACTCGGCATTTGGTAACGACGAATTATCCATGAAAATCTTTGATAATCTTCCTGCTACTGCTCTAAATGCTTTGGTGAAGGCAATCAATCATTCATTTCTAACGGGTTCATTTCCCTCGTTCTTAAAAACTTCGATCGTAATCCCTCTTTACAAAGGTGGTGATCTAGAGAATCCTCCGAACTATGGCCCAATTTCACTTGTTTCGTCGTTAGCAAAAATTATTGAAAAACTGGTAAAAATACGTTTAACAGAACATTTGAACTTTGGTAATATAATAAGCTTTAAACAATTTGGATTCCAGTCAAACAAAAATACTCATAATGCCATATTTTCATTTTTATATGAAGTGAATAGTAACATAAATAGACGGGAGATTACAGCAGCAGTCTTTTGCGGTTTCTCTAAAGCATTTGACTGTGTTAATCACGAAATTCTGCTCAGGAAACTTTATCTCTATGGTATTGATGGTATTACTCATAAATGGTTTGCTTCTTATCTATAGGGTAGAAGTCAAAGGATTAAATATACAACAGTATCTGATGTTTCTAACATATCTAATGGAGTACCACAAGGATCAGTACTGGGACCTACCCTATTTCTACTCTATGCTTGACTACCATTGATATTGAGGGTGAATTTACTTTATTCGCCGACGACACGACAATATTATGGCCCAATACCAACACAAATGATCTATATAATGCCATTTGCTCTAATATTTCCAAACTTTCAGATTGGTGTAAGGCAAATTTATTAGCTTTCAATGTCTCAAAAACTAAAGTTTTACCCTTTAATTGCATTCTTGATAATATTCCTCTAGCTTTGAATTCAAATGTGATTGAGAACACGTCATGCACTAATTTCTTGGGTTATTGATTGATAATAAATTGAAATTTGAGGACCACACAATATCTCTTAACAAAAAACTTTCATCTGGATGTTATGCTGTAAAAATAACTTCTAACGAACTAGGACTAACTGCAGCTAAAACTGTATATTATTCATTAGTAGAAACACATCTAAGATATGGGATCCCTTTCTGGGGGGTAAGTAATCAAACTCGACTCGAGTCGATTTTTATTCTGCAGAAAAGGTCATTGAGATTTCTCTGTAAAGCCAGGCGGCGAGATTCTTGTAGGTCTTTGTTTGTAGCGAACAAAATTTTATCACTGTATGCTCTATTCATTTCAGAAACAGTTTGTTTAGTGTATAAACATAGAACAGAACTTCCCTCTATTGTTTCTCATTACACCACACGACAGACCCTAAATTTAAGTCNAATCTTAGCGACTGGAGAAATGTACAGTAAAATGGAATAACAGGGTCTCTCAGTCAAAAAATCAAAACTCTGCTTTACTTTGCCAAGCTTTCGCTTCTAGTGGGAAGCTTCTTCAGGACCTATAATTTATTGAGTTGTGGTTTTTTTTGCCAATGAATGAAATTACAAATCAAACTTACAGTAAAAATGAGTAAAAAACAATTAATTGAACATATAAATCGACGAAAAAAGTTTAACATTAATGGAGTATTTTGGTTTGACAAATGTCATACCTTCACATAAATATCATTTTTCAATGGGCATGATGATTTGATAATCTTTGACTATTGAGGGAAAGTTGATTTATACAATTTTCATTATTATCAATATGATTTTTGGTGTAGTTCCAGTAAGTTACTGTATATACTGCTGAGATTATCAATGTCAGTTCTCTCACTCATAAAATTAGAAGACTTATTAATTTCAACCATTTCAAGAAAAAGGCGTTTGGAAATATTTTTTTCTGTATGTAAAACTTTGATATTGGAGTAATTTGGTTTATGTCCTGTTTTTCTACGAACCCCTACGAACGATAACCCTCAGAAGTCGAAACTTATGTGAGCTAAGGACTAACAAAGCCTCAACTTTTAACGTGTGATTCCTACCACGGGTTGGACGACAGCAAGTGAAAATCGATCGTTCAGCCTGCGGTTTGAACCTCTGACTCACACATCGGTCGATTGAGAGAGTGAACAAAGCACCCACGTCGAAACGGCCGGCTACCGACCTACCTACAAATGGGGACATTCTTTTTTTGTAAGCAGTTCAACAATAATTGTTGAATATTTCTGCTGATTTTTTTCCTAAGGACAAATCAGTATTGCAGAAAAATCCCTGAGACACTCTAAGAGCGGTGCCTGTGCGAAAGAAGCGAATCACATTGGATTTGAATCGCGAGAGATCAACCCCATTTGGAAAAAAGTTCTCAGGAAGTTAATTTTACATAAACGCCGTTCTTCAAATGAAAGAGTTCTTGAACAATGAAATTCGAGGTGTACTGAGTTGAACCTCGAAACGATGAGCAGCCACAGTCCGTCGCGTACTTCTGATATGTACCGCTCTTTGTGGAATAAAATGTACCAAGTCACTTGAATACTTCCCGTGGAAGTATTTATAGAAGAGAGACAAATCCCCAACCTTTCTTTGATGTTCCAAACTATCAAGGTTGCAAGTGATGTTTGCGTCTACAATCGGGCGGATTGCTCTTTTCTGGATGGGATCCAGCAGCTTCAGGGTACGCTTAGAGACGGAGCTCCAAAAAAGGTCTGATCTGAACTTTATAAAGCATCAAAAGTTGCTGAGGTGTGTACAGTTTTCTGGTTTGGAACATTGTTCAAAGCTTTTAAGAAGCAGCTTTTGTAATTCCAGCGACATGATTGTGCCAAGACATATTGGTGTCCATTTTAACTCCCAGCAAACCTATCGAAGCAGAAAGCGGAATTGTCTGTCCTGATATTATTGATAAAATAACACTGATAGTCGACTGAACAATAATTTATTGAATGCGTCAAATGCGTGTCCTAAAATGCCAAAGGATGCTAAAATTATTTATTATGTTCCAGAATAGAATGTGTCAAATATTTATATGAAGTGACCCAAGATTGCCTAACAAAGAAACTTCTGGATTCACTTCACGTTCATCATAAAACAAGGAAATATTTCAGGACACAAGCATATCATCCATTACTACTCCAGAATTCGTACTGAAGCCCACAGACGTAGTTTCGTACATCATATTATTGAGAAATTCAATAAATATTTGAAAGTGAATAAAAATTATTTGTAACATATTTTTTATACAAGAAGTTATATGCTGTGTACTATACTCATTTATGATCCTTCAGAAAGAAATTGGTATTCATTTTATGTATATCAAAATGAAAGTATTCATCAACTGTAATTACATGAAAAATGTTTCATTTTCAGTAAAAGAAATATTGTATATGAAAATGATTTTTATTCGTCTACTTTGTATACATGAATAGCATTTTACAAGTGTTGTTCATGACGAAGAATTTCAAGAACGAAGTTTTGATGATGAACGAGAACGAGAATGTTTCCTGCTTATTCATCAAACTCAAACAACTGTTCATGCAGCTGCAGTTTCGTAAGAAGGTATCATCTTTCCCTCCAACCGATTTCCTGGAGTCTTTGAAGTCCACTAGATACTCGTTAGGACAACAAAATCGCATTGCCGACTCTTTAGCCAAGGAAGCGGCTGGACTAAGAATTTTAGGACCCAGTGGCACCTACGTCCTGGTGACTTCGATAATTGCGGAAATAGCCAAATGTCACACCTATGCTCAATCCTCGAAGAGATGGGATGAAATTAAAGGATGCAATTTTGCTAGGATCACCTTGGACGACCCTGGGAAGCTGGCGCCAAAGAAATATCCGGCATTGACCACGAAAAATATACGCTCAACAGTAGGATTTCTGACTGGCCAACTGGTCAACTGAGGAAACACCTCCATAATATGGGGCTAGTGGAGACACCTCTATGCAGGATGTGTGAACAGGAAGACGAAACTGTCAGGCATGTCTTATGTGAGTGCCCGGAGTGCTCAATAAGAGAATGTGTGTACGGCGAGTCTTAGCCTACACCTGCCGATATAAAGGAGATGTCTCCTAGTGACCTGTCCACCTTCCTGGAAAGGACAGGATGGACGATGACTTCGGAGGACAACTTCTCGGAAGGATCTACAATGGGTCACATGTTTCTGGGGGCCTACACTAACCCTCCGTACTCTACAGATACAGAAACTCTTTATGTAATATACCGTTCATTAGATGATACAGATTTTCAACGTATTTTCACTTCCTCTTCCAATCTATAGTCGGCTCTTCAATAGTAATATTTCATTTTTCAGTTTCGGCCATTTCTATTCGGAATTTTGTAAGCCAATTATGTCTAGCTGGAAATAGAGAAACTGATAAATTTTCCCTCAACGTATGAAAGATTTGTGAACAGCAAAGGAGAAGAAAGACTACCAAAGTAAACTTTTGTGAGCCATTCACTTAGAAACGGTAAGGTTTTTGTAAATTTGAGTTATGATTATTGCCACGAACCAGACATAAGTAAAGTTTTAAATTTCAGACTTATTGCTGTTAGGACTTTCTTGTGTATGTGTTCAATGCTATGACAAATTGTGTCTGCCGTATTATGAAGTTGGGAATTTATTTCTCGAGCTTATGCTTTACCGTTTGGGAACGAGTCATTTCTGATATATGATTTCGCCATAATTCTGGCAGTAATGGTTTGTTTCCGGAAAGTGGGTCGAAATTTATCTTGGTGAAGGAAACAAATAACTGATGAAAGGTTCATGTGAATTTTCATAAATGGAAAGTCTTTGTATAATAAAAATTTGAAACCTAGTACTCAATACTGGCTATAGTTTTTTTTCAATATCTGGTTCAAATCTCAATACAATTTTGGTGAATGGTATTTTTTGAGACGAAGCTACAAAATGATGAATATCTGAATCGAGATTTCGTTTTACCTCACATGGAATCATCCTTATTATCCTCAGCTTCATCTGGTCACTTTCTCAATTGTCATATATCAGTGAATAATAATTTACTAGCACAAATTTTATACAATAAAACCCTTGAACAACATTTTTATATACATTTTTATGAGTATGTGAAGAATTATTCTTAATTCTTACTTGAATCGTTATTATTCAATATCTTTTCTTTTCATTAATAATTACTTCATCTGAAAGAATTTGAAATATTTCATTGTTATGTTCTATTATTATGGAAAATTGGCTTAGGTTCGTCATAATAATAATATAATGATAGTATAACTTTATTCACAGAAGATGCATACAAATACAGATGCAAATAAGTTACAACATAGAATGAGTGAATGAAGCGATTTTAGGATAAGTGCAAAGCACTTGTTTCTCATAGAAATTGACATATATGTATGAATGATATACTGCGTCCTAAAGCTTCCTTGGCTAAAGAGTCAGAAATGCGATTACCTTCACCCCTGTCGTGCTCTTTAACCCACCTCAGGATAATGTTACTATCTACCGAGGATTTGGCTAAATCTCGGTGGTACTAGTACTAGCCCTGAGGTAACACGTTGCATATTCCAGCCGAGATTTGACGTATGCATTGAAAAGTCTCTGCTACGAAAGTTCTTACAGTTTTGATGGATGAGCCCTAGCATCCGTTTGGCTGAGCACGTTATTGTGTCATTGTGTATGGAGAAACTCAGTTTGGGGTCAAATGTGACGCCAAGATCCATTTGATGAGTGCTTATTGAGGTGTGTTATTTATACAGTAATCATGAGAAATAACATTATGTTTAACGGTGTGTTTTGAGTATTTACCTTTGTTTGTGTTGAGGGGAAGATTATTTTCGGTACACCAAAGGTACAAAAAGTCAAGGTCTGAGCGGAAAAGGTTTAAGAGTTGAGAGCCGAATCCCATATTGGTAAAGTTTACTGATAAAAATGTTATGATACAACTCGTTCATTGTTCCAATAACTTTGAATTTTTCGAAATATTCAATATTTCTGGTTCTCAATTTACATATTTCCATCCCCGAAAAAAATCAGATGCGCGTTTTTATATCCATAGCTATAACGTGAAATATCTCTATCTACTCATGTCAAAACAGATCAGGTCGATTTAGATTCGAAAGAGTTTTTATGTTGGTCCCGCTTTAGTAAAATAGCCTATCTCGTTAATAAATATGTACATGAACGGCTATTCATTCGAAACGACCAAGTTTCCAAAATCGATTACCTATAAAATACGAAGAATTGGGAGTAGGTGTATCAGAAAGAAAAAACCACCGTTGGCTGCTGCGAAACATTCTTTTATCTCTCTGATTGAATGAACGAGATAAACGGGATACTTACATTTAAAATTATACAAATATATGAGAACTCCTCTGAATAAACCACTCCGTTTTACGATGTCTTTTATATGGGATTTTTATAACTCTGCTTTTGGTGTCAATTAGGGTTTGAGGTTCAGCTTTATTTTTTTATTCCGTCTGAGTGCAGTTTCATATCGTGATCTTAATGTAGGTGCGATTTTTTATAGTATTTTCGTTTTATGATGTGGTCTCAACAAATGTTCCTTTATAATTTCGAAGGGGGTCGTAAACTCTTTCGATATGTATTAAAATTTGTTAAAGTATGTTTTAATGTTTGTAAGCAGATGGTAATGCAGATAATTTTTAATAGTGTCTATTAACGGAGTGTTTCACAATATCCCTACATATGATTCCAGTTGATAATTTCCTCATTACTTTTCTGAAACGGAAACTAGGTACCGCTTTGTTTACCCGAACGTAAAATGTTATTGCATTACTGAATATTGTACGAAATAAACACGGAAGTTACGGGGATTTTTCCAAGAGAGATGGGACAGAATAATATTTTCAGAATTGACTATTTTCCTTTCTCATTAATCAGTGGGCTATGCTTGAAGACTGGCAGCCAGTCTCGAATATACCTACATAGTAGGTTAAATGGACTAACGCCTATCAGAAAACAACTACTCCCCTAGCTAATACCACGAAGGGCACACTTGCAGATTGGTTTCGGGCTCATTAGCCACTCATCAGTGCAAGATAGTGGCCATCATCGACCTAAAGTCAATGATATTCCATAATTGAAAATCGTAATTCTTTCAGAGTATTTCATTACTCTTCCTAAGTTGAAGCGAAACAACAAAATCCCACTCCATCTAGTGGACAAGGTACTAACCAATTGCATATGCAGGAAATTTTCTGTGAAGATTCCTGCACTGACGCCTGTCGAATATAATCCAACGCCAATCGTGGTATTGGCCAGGGAAGTAGTTGTTTTCTGATAAGCGTCAGTCCATTCAACCTACTGTGTAGGTATATTCGAGACTGATTGAACGTTTACAGTTCATTACTTCAGATTTGAACATTTTCCAATGAAAATCAGTATTGGTAGTGTAACGTTACCTTACTCTTTTCTGAATTCAGAGTAGATAACGATACAAGTGCCACGACTAGCAGGGGATTATGCGGAGGCAACAGCATGGCTCGTTTCTTGATTCTTTATAGGAGCCCAATACTTGATGCTGAAAAGGGTTACCAAATCCAAGTCCTTTTTTGGGCGCCATCTACAGAATTTTATAGAAATAGGGCACCCTTTTCAATACTCGTCACTGTAGATCAACGTTACTACACAGGAATAGGAAACACTTCCAGACTACCAATAAAACAAGAAAAACAGTACACAAATTTAATGAAGCAAATATAAAAAATTGGACCGATTCTTTATGAATGAACCAGTGTCGGCGGTTAAGAATGGGAATAAATACAAAATCTCACCGAAGGGCTTAATGCATGAAATCTCACAACCTCAGATGGAAATCCTATCTTCTGAAACCATCAAGGAAAATCAAAACTGATGATCTCCCCTCCAACTTCTCTGATCCAGGTGATCCAGGATTCTGCAGCTATCCTTGACATTCTCCTAACGGTCTCCCCCAACTCTTCTATATTAATGCTCTTCCTTCAATAGTTTTTATTACCTATTGTTTACAACGCTTCATTTTTCTTCTGTCAAAAAAATTCAATCAAATCTAAGGTTAGTTTCTATTCACAACTTCATAACATTATTCAGTATTATCCCCTTTCAGTTTACAACCCATAAATACCTTAATAGTTGGAATCCAGTTATATGGATGACTTTCAAAATTCAATAAATAATTTGTCACCACTAATGTTTACAACGCTTCATTTTTCTTCTGTCAAAAAAATTCAAACAATTCTAAGGTTAGTTTCTATTCACAACTTCATAACATTATTCAGTATTATCCCCTTTCAGTTTACAACCTATAAATACCTTAATAGTTGGAATCCAGTTATATGGATGACTTTCAAAATTCAATAAATAATTTGTCACCACTAATTGTTCTTCCTTAGAAAGCCAAGCACAGAAAGGGCCATTTCACAATTTCCTTCTTCCTACACCGAATCGGTATTAATTCAAAGTTCAAACTCTTCTCTCACCTAATAAAACAGACGTATAAACAAAGTCCACCGATTCTAAGAATGACAAAAAAGTAGAGATTTCTCTCTGTGACTACCTTCTAATTTGACCCTATACGGTAAAAATAAATTCCCTGACTCAATAACATCACCCTTCGAAAATGGATTCTGTAACTGAACAAAAGAAGAAGAAGAATATTCAACGAAAGTCATTTTTTGTGGAGGAAAAAATCAGTTTTTTATCGACCTTTTTTTGGGTAATTGTTACCTTCCACAATCTGAAAAAATATAAAAATTATAATGGAGAAAGGTAGCGCTACCGAAGACTGCTCACAAGAATCCCAGATCTGTGAAAATAAAAATTGGACATTAGATAATGGGTATGTTATAATTTCCAATTTGAGATTGAAAAGGAAAAGGTTTATTTTGTGTTCAGATTGTGTTATAAACAATATGAAATTATCAATGGAAAGACAGAACGTTACAGTAGTAACATCAATGTCCTAACTCCGACTCAGTGGAAAGTCGGAGCCTATATTATGGCCTACTACTACTTCTCGCCAAACTGGGTGATTTCATCGCTCCGGACGAACAGTGTATGTCACTCAGATAAACCCTAGACAAAATTGGACTCTTCGCTGGTTCATCTGCCGATCCTGAAATCAGAGTTCTACTTTAATTATTACGGAACACAAGGGGGTGTTTCCATGAGAAATGGGACAAACTGGTTATTTCAAAACTAAAAATTTTCTAGTGAAAATCTGTATCGAAATAAGGTTGATATCCAGACTCCAAGTCATTCAACATTTTCCCCTGATACTATTTTTTGCAGAACTGGGTGCCTCCATAGCCCCAAGCTGACCAAATTCAGACTCGTTGTTAGTATATCAACCGATCTTGAAACAGTTCTACTACCATCATTGCGGAAGATTCTTCCGTGAAAATTGAGACACATAATAATAATAATTATAATAGTGTTCATTTGCTAAGATTGAATACATATATACATATAAGCTAGATGAAATGCAGAAATGAACATGACAAACCACTGAAGCTCAAAGGGCTTGTGTATGACAAAAAAAGTGAAACAATAAACTAAGTAAATACGATTTGTGCGTGATGTCAGTTGAAATGGAGAAATAAATAAACATGAAACAAAAAACATCTCAATCTGAACTATCGGTCGTAAAAGAAAATATCATTCATCATTCATACACCATATACATAGAGTAATTTTATTGAGGGTCATATGTTTTATACTTCATTCAATCTTCTGTTCATAATATGGGCCTTGATAACTGCACATTTGTAGAGTTGCTGTTTATTCTCTAATAATCCGGTCAGTCTAGACATTGGAAGGTACATAAATTTACAAGAAACTGCAAACGCGTGTAATTGTTCAAAACATAGTTAAAAATGAGATTTTGAAATTCCGAATGATTGCCATACGTGGAAAAAAATTTATTCGAGGTCAAATGTCAAAAATCTCGAAAAAACTTGGTTTTTTGCGATTTTCAGGAAAACGGTAAGTTTTATCATAAAATAATTCGAAATAAAAATTGTAGATCATAAAATTCTTTACAAAAAAATGTAGCGATATCTGTTTTTCTTAGAGCCACCGTTTCTGAGATACGAAGAGTTATAAAGCTGTAAAACTTGTAATCGTCATTATATGCACACGTTTCCACGCCACCTATGAGGTAGTGTACTTAGCGCGTTTTTTTCCATGGTTTCCCAGTGGGCCTATTTCACATGTCTGTTGTGATTCTGTCAAATTGAAAACTTGCATAATAAAATATATTACGTAGGGTTGGAAATTATAAAAGCGATTGAAATTAAATAAATGTAAAAATTTATTCATCTGAGTCATAACCTTCAAATACTTCTTCTTGTCGTTCTTCTTCTTGGTTTTCTTCTTCTTGATCTTCTTCTTCTTCTTGATGTTCATCCTGGGTGTAGGTAAACTGCGTCAAGAGTGATGTATCACATGTTTCCTCGTTGGTATCAAATGAATCCTCCACTATTGGTGATTCAGCATTAGAACATGACTGGCCTTGACAATGTGTATATGCCAGAGAACACAACAGTCCAACTTTTTCACAACCACATTCAGCGCTGCATCCCTTTTTGCAGTTGAAAAAAATTGTGTTCAACAGTTTTTCCGGCGCAGGTGGGAGTGAAGTCTGAATAGGTTCTAATACATTGTCGACCAACTCCCAACCCCAGTCTTCTAGGTCTAGCTGATAACCAAGCCTCACTTGAACTTGGTAATATACCCAGAAAAGATGTTGATAAGCAGCAACTGAAGTTGGAGGAAGACAAGCTAATTGCACCTGTTTCTTATTTTTAGTGTTGTTTACGAAACATGCATATCGATATTTATCTGAGCACGTGGTTTTTTTCGGATCTTGGTACATAGAAAGAAGAAACTGAATCCCGTTGGTGATAATTTCTTGTCGAGTCGAGTTACTTTTTTTGAAAACTTCAGCACATTGAACTTTGAACATTGAACATTGACTTTTCAGATATTATGAAAAGTCATCTGCTCTTTCGATACTTGCATTGATTAATGTTTTCATACCACGTTCAACAATAACAATTTCACCTTCAGTTAAAAGTTTTTCGCAAATAAAACAATATTCGGACATTTTTATTATAAAACTCAAAACAGCACGAAATAGGTTAGGTTAAAAACGTGTTTTCACTACAGCGTGGCATTCAAGACTAATGATATTTCATTTATTGGACATTCTGATACGAAGCAGGTATACGACCCTAGCCACGCACACAATTGAACAGGGAGACAGATTTTGGCTCAAGGTTACACTAGCGTACAAATTAAGGGACTGGATTTCATTATACCTGATATTCTCATATTTATACTTATGTACACCGATAAAAAATATTTTTACTTAAATTACAACTTCAGAGATGTATATACGTGGCATACTTATGCATATAATGACGATTACAACGTTTACAACTTTTGACTCGTCGTATCTCAGAAACGGTAGCTCTAAGAAAAAAAAGTATCGTTTTCCTGAAAATCGCGAAAAAACAATTTTTTTCCAGATTTTTGACCTTTGACCTCGAATACATTTTTTTCCAGGCATCGCAATCAGTCGAAATTTCAAAATCTCATTTTTCACTATGTTTTGAACAATTACACGCATTTGCAGCTTGCTGTAAATTTATGTACCTTCACTATTATTTTTTAATCTAATTTGACCGAACTATAAGGAAGGTGTTCAGAAAGATTGCAACAGTACAGAGTATGGTGAATATGATGAACAAGAATGATAAATGTGAATTGAAACATATGGATAATAGTACAAATATAAGTATAAAGCAGATGTAGTTTATGAATTGTAAAATTATTTCCATTTATACTCAAATATTTACATTTTTACTTGGGAGAACATGTATACTCATATATACTCGCCTGTCTATTCTGTTGTTGAAACTTAGTCGAAGGTATATAACTAGGTCAATTATTTCATACTTATGATAATAATTCATCACCTCCGATATTACATCTCATACGCGGGTCTAGACGAATATTCATTAAGGATATTCATTGAATTAACCTTCAAAACCACAAGATGTGAATAATGATGATAAAAAAAATAACGAAAGAAGTGTGAAAACAGAACACACAAAAACCCAGGCATCGGTTTTCTCCAAGAAGATAAATGTCTCCGAACCGCATATAATAAGGTCAGGTCAGACAATTCCGCTTTCTGCTTTGATACGAAAATGAACATATTAATAACAAAAAAAAAACATGAACAAGAAGCCAAACTAGAATTCAAATGGAAGCAGTCACCTCAACAACTAGACGAGACACGAAAACGAGGGGAGGAACAGTTTATTAGGGGAAATTGACATAGTACGAAAACAAGATGCAGACAACCAAAGAAAATATGCCAGGTGTTCTATATCAGGTCAGACAATTTCGCTATCTGCTTCGATAAGTTTGTTGGGTGTTGAAATGGACACCAATATGTCTTGGCAGAATCATTTCGCTGGAATTGCAAAGGCTGCCACTGAAAAGCTTGGAACTATTATTCAAACCAGAAAACTGTACACACCTCAGCAACTTTTGATGCTTTATAAAGCTCAGATTAGACCTTTTCTAGAGTATTGTTCCCATGTTTGGAGCTCCACTCCCAAACATAACCTGAAGTTGCTGGATGACATCCAGAATAGAGCCATCCGCGAACATCACATTTAACCTTGATAGCCTGGAACATCGAAGAAAAGTTGGAGATTTTTCTCTCTTCTATAGATACTTTCACAGGAAGTGTTCAAGTGATTTGACACATTTGATTCCACCGAGAGCGGTTCATATTAGAAATACGCGACCGACTGTGACTATTCATCGTTTTGAGGTTCAACTCAATAAGCCTCAAACGTCACTTTTCAAGAACACTTTCATTTGAAGAACTGCGGTAATGATAACTGAGAACGTTTCTCCAAACGCATTTTATCTTCAGCGATTCAAATCCAATGTGAATCGTTACTTTCGCACAAGTACCGCTCTGAGCGCTTTAAGTTTTCTGTAGTGCTTGTGTTTTGTCTGCATGATACATTTTTAAGTGAAATTTCATAACGAAATATAAGTATGCCCCATTTCATTAAAATAAGTGTCAGGAAAAAGTTGGATAAGTTGATTTTATTCGAACGCCATAACTTTTTGTAGCATATTCAGTATTGAGTTTTGAAGAATTCAGGGAAAAGGCCAGAAATGATTCCATAAACTGATCCTGAAAAAAATATATTTTTCGAGTAAAAAATGCAAATTACGGTTAGAAATTTTGTGGAAAATTTCATAAAAAGGACTGACACGGACAAATTGGATAAGTGAAAAAATACAGTAACTGTTGAGCAACCAAGTAATTTAAATTCACTTCAATGAAACAAGAGGAGCTTTAAGGGGATATCTACATATTTCATTCAATTTGTCTCTTGTATTGCCGTTTCGATGATAAACTAGTCACTTCCACTCATAAATCTTTCAAGATGCATTCCGCACGAGTTGGCCCTGACAAGGTCTCCAATCTCATATTGTTTTCGTATATGGAACTCAGGCGAGACGATATTTGTGGTTAACCACGACATATGAGAAACAGACCCGTTCTTGAATTAAATTCCAAACGGTTTTATATTTCATAACTGTACATGGATGGCTGCCGCTAATACAAGATAGGGAATACAAAGTATATTTGCCATATCGCAAAATGAATAAAACTCAAGGTGAAATATATTTGAGATCAACTTTCATGAGTACTGAGGAAATAATAGAAAATGCCTGGTAAACAATATCGTTCGATTGTAACCCTAGAAAATCATGAAAAATTCCTACGATTGAATTTATTTTACGAAAGAATATTATTTCAAAAGTACCTACGATGACGCTTCATTGCTTAGACCGCCCTTCTACCCCCGCTCATCATCATACGTCGTCTCATAGAAGACGCGACGCTGTGCGACGACTGCGTCTCGTCAACTTCGTGATAACTTCTAAACGATTCGTACAAATTACTCAGTGTAAGGGACAAAGTTCATCTATATTAAATACTCAAGACGACAATTGTATTAATTTTTATGAGAATTTGACAGATATTCAAAATGTGCATTGTAAAGAAGGTATCTAATTCATTTGTATTTATGGCTGAATATTCTGCATATAGTGGCTGCCACATAAGAGATAAACAATCTTTCGGTACATTATCTTCATGTAACTCTAACGGTATAGACAGCGCACGCCAAATTAGCTCTCTGGGAGCAAGAATTTTTCCGACTTACTTAATACTCATCGTTATATTATGACCAAAATATCTCAGTGAATTTCAGCCTATATGTTATTCTGATGCATAAGCTGTATTTATGTGGTTGGTTTTATCTAAATCCGTTCAGTTGTTTAGACGTGAAAGAGCCACAAACATACATACATACATACATACGAGGTAAGTCACTATATGAATATATAATACAGAAAGATCTATCAATCTTGAACAGAGGCACGGAGCCAACATTTATTAAAATGCCCGTAGCCAAACATCAATAGATATCACGCTAACGACAGCCAAAATATCAAACAAAATCCAAGACTGGCAAATCTCGGACCATATTTCTATGTCAGACCACCGCTGGCTGACCTATACGGTAAACCAGGATCTCAGGACCACTGTAAGATCTCGTGACCCGAAGAGGATGGATGTAGCTCTTCACAATCGACTCTTGGAAACTCTGCGGGAAACAGAGGTCCTGACTCCTGGCAACAATGAAGAACTGGAAAGATACACGGTATCTATCCACAACAAAATAGACATTGCCTATAAGGAATCCTGTCCGATGAGGATGGTTCAAACACATGGCACAACCAACACATGGTGGTGCCCTGAATTGGAACACCTCAGGAAGACAGCGAAAACGACCTTTAACAAGGCAAAACGTACAAGACTCGAAGAGGACTGGGGTATATATCAAGCCAACCTCAGAGAGTTCAAAAAAGTCTGCGAAAGCAAAGAGAAGCCTGGAGAGCCTATTGTGAAGCAGTTGAAGACTTCCCACTAGCTTCTAGGCTACAGAAGACAGTCTCAAATGACCACCATAAGAGTATCGGCATCCTGACGAACGAAAATGGAGACAAAGCCACCAACCTCCAGGAGAGTGCTGAGATTCTTATGGAAACTCACTTCCCAAGTTCTGTCTTTCCTGGAACGACGAACTGGACGGATGTACCAACAACACCCTCACAATACGACTGGCAATATGCTAGTACAGTAATTGATGAGGATAAAATAAGATGGGCTATATCGGGCTTTTCCCCCTTCAAGTCACCAGGACCTTACGGTATAAGACCAGCCCTACTCCAGTGGGGACTGGACACTCTTATGCCGCACCTGGTTGGAATATTCAGAGCCTCTCTAGCTCTGAAGTATATTACCAGTAAGTGGAGAAAAGTAAGAATAGTATTTATACTCAAACCAGGTAGGATGGATTACACCTTACCAAAAGCATTCCGACCAATTAGTCTCACATCGTTTTTCTTGAAAACCATGGAGAGGCTATATGAGCGGTACATAAAAGATGAAGTACAAATCATCATGCATATACCCCGGGAAGGTCTACTGATTCGGCCCTTGACCATGTGGTTGGCAGAATCGACAGATCATTGGACAACAAAGAATCTACCCTGGGTATATTCATAGATATCGAGGGAGCGTTTGATAAAACAACATTTCCAAAAATTACCCAGCAACTACACTCCAGGAATGTACCCCTGGTAGTAGGAGAATGGATACTCCAGATGCTCTCTAGTAGAGCAATAAGTATTGATGTAGAAGACATCACAGAGAAAGGACTGGACTTGAGGGGATATCCACAGGGAGGGGTCTTATCATCCCTTCTCTGAAATATAGTTCTGGATACTCTAAATAATCACCTCGACATAAATGGATTCCACACAATTGCATACGCAGATGACATAGTTATCTTGCAGACACACTGTGTGATAGAGCGCAGGATAGGCTCAAATTAATAGAAACATGGTGTAAGGAAATTTCACTGTCGATCAATCCCAGGGAAAGAAGTTTAACGGGCTTGAAACCTCCCGAAATCTCCAAAAGCAAACTGAACTTCTCTGAAGAGGTGAATTACCTTGGTACTGTCCTCGACAAGAAGCTAACATGGAACTCTCATCGACAGGGTATAGCAAAAAGAGCATACGTGGCTTGTGAGCAATGTCGGAGGAGAGTGGGACGCGCATGGGGATATTTCATCCCGTGTGGTCACCTGGATCTACACTGCAACAATAAGTTCGTATTTGAAAAAAGTCAAAGGTGGTCATGTCAATATGGAACGTTCAGTCGAAGATTCATTGTTGTATCGTTATAGTACATTTCGAATTCGATAGAACTTTCCTTTCCTATTTTTCTAATATAAAAACAAAATCACTATTTTTAGTTTTCAGTAAAGGTGGGTACGAGCTCAAAATTCCATGAATTTTCGAAGAAAGCTAAATTTTTTGCAATTTTCACGACATCCGATCGGAACGTTGTAGAACACCCAACTCGAGGTAGGTGTGCTTCAGAATGGAAGTGTGAGAGAGAAACGTGTGACGTAATCGATACAGAAAATAATGGAATGAGTATCCGAGGGATTCAAAGAGCGTGGACCCTTTTGAGACTCCGCCCCACTCCTCAGGTCGCATTTACCGGTATAAGAATCGTATGATGGAAAGCGTATGTAAAGTTGTAGACATCTTGAAAAAAAATATGACTAGATCCTCCGAGTCGTCGTCGTCTGATTACCATACATTTTCTATCGGGTCATATTCCTAATCTTTCATGTTTGATTTTGAACCGGCAACGCTTCAAATGCTACATCGCCTCATAAATAACGATTTATTTTACAACCGACAACATCAAACCTGTCATGCTTGCGCTAGCGACGTATCACCTCGATACCATCTCCATCCCTCTTTGCATCAATTACGACACACGTGTCTCTCACTCTTACACATACACTGTTTTATGAAACATCAATTCATCCCCAAATCTAAGGATATTTTTCAATCTTCCACATGAAAGTGACGTGTTATGTGTTATGTGTTAAAGTATAGGAAATGAGTTAATTTCAGTCCCGACAAACCAACCGCCATAAAAATCAACAATTCGCAATTACTTTCAATATCACACGTTGGTGTCGAGGCTAAGTACAAAGCCTACAACGCCGACGATCTGGGTTCGGTTCTCATACCGGTAAATCTTCCAATTGAATTTTGTTAGCTGCCGTTGATTACGTGACTGGTACGTGACAAGGTGCCCGAGGAGTGAGACCGAGTCCCAAGGGGGCCATGCTCTTTGAATCTCTCTGATACTCATTCCATCCTTCTCTGCATTGATCACGTCATATGTTTCTCTCCCCCACTCCCACTCCGTAACACACCTACCTCATGCTGGGTGTTCCACACGGTTCCGATCGGATGTCATGAAAATTGCAATAAGTTTAGTTCCATAAAAAAATACATGGGATTTTGAGCTCATAACCACCTTGTTTATCTACTGTTTTCCCTGAATAACTCGAGAAGGACGAAATTTCCCGTAAATTCAGTGTTCCACACGATAGTACCTCGTTTTCAACTGAATCGTCCCCATATATGTTATGGGTCAATATGAATAATCAATAATCTTTCTGTTTTTTATTGTTAACTCACTTATAATTGTTTTTCATGAATCAAAAGAAGTCCCTTTTGCTCCAACACTGATCCAAAACCAAAATGCGAACGACCATAATTTCGTTTCATCTCTCTACGAGGCTTCTCACACTGTAGTAAACAATGGAGCGCTGGTTGTTCGAGTGTAATATTTCGCAATCTAGGAGGCCGTTGATTGATGTCTTTTTACACGGAAGATTTGATCCGGCAGCTCTTTTTTTTTCGACCGACAACTGCGATGAGCTCTCGCTCCAAACCTTCCAGTTACCAATCAATATCGCTTCTAATGCTCGATTTTTGCGGAATTACTTTTAAATTGCCACTAAATTGAATGTCAACGTTGAATTTCCAATAACAATGGAAAATGGAGTTTTTCGATGTATTAACTTTCCTGTTTATGTGGAAATAGATGGCGACTTTTTATGTATTCCTTTCAGTTTGATGGAAGCTATTACGATGCAATATTATTTACGACCACAGTTTCGCGAATAAATAGCTATTGGAATCAGAAGCTTATAGAAGGCCTTTGATACTTTATGTCCGCACTCACTAGGAAAGTAAATGTAAATTGATATTGAATTCAGTTTTGTGTGATCAAAAGAAATTCATCGAACACGATATTGCACGACTAATGAGGCATCATTTCTCAGCATAATAGGTTAACTTGAGTGGAAGGGTTAGACATACAGTGAGTTATTATCCATTTGTCAGAATATTTTATTCATGACAAAAATTGGTGTATTGCGATAAACTTGGATTTGAGTTGTCAAAATTCTAAATTTCCAAACGGTGTCCAGGGGAGAACAAAAAATAGAAATTTTGATCAGTTGTAAACTAGCCTTATTTTCAACATCATTAAAAAAGTTTATTCAAACGATTTGTTTGAGTTTTAAAACAATATTCAGATTTGAAATTACAGCCACCTACGCAACAAAACAAAAAAATTTCATTTTTTACGATTGTAGCCTCATAAAGTGTACTAGTACTTCATCTTGATACAATAAAAGGATGAGAGAATCTTCCAAAGGAAGGAAGGAAGTAATCAATTTGGAAATAAGTAACTCTATACATGGATGTGTAGATCATGCAAAGAAGTAACTTTCAGACACAAACTGAAAGAAAGTCCTCCTGAAACAGCTACTTTCGTATAAACATTGAACTACACGGAAGAAAAAAATTATTTCGAAACAAATACTTCTATATGAACAGATATCATTCACATGAGTTCTACTTTAAACGAATAGTAACAAAAATTGCACTTACTCTATGTAAGTGTAATGTAAGTGCAACACTGGTATACATCAATGTTTCGCCTTAAGACACTTACTCACTTCTTACTTACTTACTTCTTTGAATGATCTAAACATCCATGTATAGAGTTACTTATTTTCAAATTGATTACTTCCTTCCTTTCTTTGGAAGATTTCCTCATCTTTTTTTTTTGTATCAAGATGGAGTAGTAGAAAGCCAAAAACTTTCTTTCCCAAAAACTATATTGATACAGTAGAATCCGGATATATCGACCTTCAAGGGACCGGATATACTATGTCGTACTAACCGGACGACGCACAAAACGGATTAATTTTGTGGTAGTAAAGTGTACATTACTTCATTGATCTTTCATTTAGCTGATCGATTGCTGATCGATAGGTGAATAAAGCATTTTATAGGAATCACATATGCTTTATTTTAATAGTTCTTAAATATCCTAATGCACAAACATATGTACTTACATTATGTACTGTAATACAAAGAGATAAAATACACACACAATGCACGAAAAAACTGTGTTAATAACGTAGAAAGTCCGTTGTTTGAGTTTGTTTTTGACAAACTTTCGTTCGGTAGTGAGAATTTCGTACAGCATTATGAATTCGCCACATCATTGTTTTCATAACATCATCATGGAACTTTAAACGTTCAAGCCAGTCTCGGATATACCTACACAGTAGGTTGAATGGACTGACGCCTATCAAAAAACAACTACTCCCCTGGCTACTACTACGAAGGGCGTTGGATCATATCCGACAGGCGTCAGTGCAGAAATTTTCACAGAAAATTTCCTGCATATGCAATTGGCAATACAACTGAAAGAGTCGACCTTCAATTTTGGAACGGGCACACTCGCAGGCCGGTTTCGGGCTCATTAGCCACTCATCAGTGCGAGATAGTGGCCATCATCAACCTAAAGTCAATGATATTCTATAATTGAAAATGGGAATTATTTCATAGTATTTCATTCCTCTTCCTAAGTTGGATCGAACCTTGTCCACTAGATGGAGTGACATTCTGTTTTAACCGGATGTATTATCATGAAAAACGCGGTGGCTATAAGCGGTTGGTCGCTTAAACTGGAGTCGCACTAAACGGTATATTTTCCCAATAACTAAGTATGACACTAAATTTGAGTAAACATTATCGTCGCTGTAAACGGATAGTCGTTGTAAGCGGAGTCGTTATATATGAATTCTTCTGTATTTGGAATTGGCCGCGGTGGTGGTGCGCCCAACTCACGATCGGAAGACCGTGGGTTCGATTCCTGCATCGACCAGATATTTATCTCGAAAGAATTTTTCTGTTTGAAGCTGGGATGATTCTGTAACCGTGTTAGAAATCACACGTTAAAAGGTAAGACCTCGTTAGTCTTTAGCTCGCACAAGTTTCTCAACTTCTGAGAGTTGTCGTTCGTATGGGGGCGACAGCTGATTAACGGAAAAANAGTAGACAATTGCCATACCCTACTGTGTCGAAACGACTGGAAGAGGTAAGTATTTTTAGATTTTTTTCGAAGTAATTATATATTTATCAAATATATTATGTTCAAGTTCTAGTGAAATCAATTCTTTCGGTGTAGTAAAATCATCAGAGCTGCACTTACCACTTAGCAATGAAGCCCGAAACAAGGAAAGGAAAATACCAAACGACAATAGATACGTTACAAAATAGAATCATACAAAAAATACAGAACAAGGATCCAACTACTCCAACAGATAAAACAACACAACGATGGACTACATTCATATACGTAGGTCACCAAACCAAAAAACTAACAAACATCTTCAAATCCCTGAACATCAACATCACTTACCATCCAAACACGAAAATAACAAAAAAATAAACAGCTATGAGAAAGAAGAAGACAAAGACCTAAAAAGTCAAACCAAACCAAAAATTATTCAAAGGTACGACGAGCACAAAAAGCATACATAAACCCAATAACATATAAATCAAACCTCGCAATACACGCCATACAGTACAAACATATCTTTCCCTCACCAGAGAACATTAAACTCAGTAAGCAAGTCAATAAAGGAAACCGTATGGACATCTGGGAAAACTTGAACATCCATAAATTTAAAAGTCATAATTCACTTATCGATGAACAAATACAAATCAAAACACAACAAGACCTAACATTCAATATACTACAAAATACATTACACATTCCTAGAAACAGTGACCCTAGAGAAAATACAACACAAAGAATATTACCTGATGTAACTCAAATACAGGCAAATTTACCTGCAGTACCTACACTGAGGCGTTCTAACCGCATGAAAGAACAAAAAAGAAGATAAAACGTTCAGTTTGAGTAGAGCCAAGAAAATGATAGCACAGCCAGCGATCGAAAGCGTTCGCATATGATAAATGAAAGTTATAAAGTTTCAAATCCTTTTTGTGACATATGTTAATATTCAAATACAGAGATACAGATGTCCAATAGCCAGAAACACGTGTCCGCGGTTTGCCCCTTTTTTGAGTGTTCTGTCCACAAACATGCAGGGAATAGAAAATATTCAAATTGTGCGGACGCCGGCCATTGGGGAAATCTCCCGCCAAACTATTTGGCATGTATAAACATAAATATATGTAACAACAGCGTCGAGGCGTCTAGACAACTACACAAGGCGTCTGTTTATACACTTGTATCTCTACAAGCGGACTACCTTGAATGCAAACATTGCTCCAAATTCAACCGTGGGTGAAATGAATGTAAGAGAGATTTACCAGACAGTATGGAGTTGATGTTCCAGTGAAGACATTGCTATGCTTTCAAAAATTCCCACGGAATAGGCGATTATACAGGGTGTTCGATAATCGTTGTATCAAAAGGATGGAAATGAATTTCAGTGGGACAGATATTTCGATGTAACTAATTGGTTCGTTAATATCATCAGTTGTTGAATTTTACGAGAATACAAAATTTACGAACAAGATAGTCATCAAGAGAAATAATTCCAATATGATTTTCCATTCAAAATACCAAAAACTCATATTGTATTGAGATCAATATCTTAAGGTGTTATGCCTCGGACAAACAAAACAAATTCATCAATATAGTCATACCTATATTGAGAAATGGAAGACGTCTATTAAAATGAACCTGCAGATCTTCTATTAAAGTATATTTAAGGAAAAATTTCGTGTTTCAAAGACGGAAGAGTTGAACATTTGTTAGAATTTTCAGGATTTTCCTTAACATAAAAATGAAATGAAATCACACACCATTCAATTAAAATTTCAACATTTCTGAGTTCAAGTATAAGTGCATGGTTTGTTCTGATTTGTAAGTTTCCTTTTGTATCGGTATCTCCTTCATTTCTAATACTTCTTGCTTGATATGAATTTCTCTGTCCTTCTCCATTGCCAAGTCTGGGTAATTCATTTTTCTAATCACCCTGTATAGGTAAAATTCCTTAATCCTTAGCTCTCACAAGTTTCGACTTTTGATGTTTGTCGTGAGTCGATAGCTGGTAACCAGGAAAACAAATTTCAATAGAATACCAGGCATATTTTCTTCGGTTGTCTGCATCTTGTTTTCATACCATGTCAATTTTTCCTAATAACTGTTCCGCTTCTCGTTTTCGTGTCTCTAGTTGTCAAGGTGATTGCTTCCATTCAAATTCTAGTTTTGCTTCTTGTTTGTTCATGTTGTTTTTGTTGTTAATGTGCTCATTTTCGTTTACTTCATTTTTCCCACCTCATCGTGATTACTGCGTACACAAAATTCTTTTGTATATTTTTTTTGGTAACATTTCATTAAACAGTTTATTTCCGAGTTAGAAAACCCAGAAAGCTAACCCAATCTCACAGATTACCGGTATAAATATTCATGAACGAATATTTTCAAACGTTATTACCTCCACAAAGAAAGAAGAAGTAAATTAATTTTACAATCTTTTATTGATGAAAGTTATGGGAAAGAGAGCGTCGGCAAATATAAAGAAAGACAGTTTGTTTTTGATTTTTAACAATAATAGAAGGTAAAGAAAAATTGTAACAAAGATTGTCAGTTCTAACTTCTGTGACCAATCTACAAAATTTGATTTATTTACAAGGAAAAATAAATAATATTGAAAGAAAAAATTTTGTAACAATAATAATTTCCTCGTTGTCTAATTCAACTGATGAATTATCTGCCCTCTATTATGCATACCATCGGTTTACAGTTGCTTAAAGGTAGCAAAGGTTTTAAAATTGCGAAACTAAGTAAAAGTAGATACTTCATAGCTAGATGTAGTGAGATACGTAATAGCGCTGACCGTTTTGGTAGTGATATTCCTGTGATGTTAATGCGTCTCGTTCAGATCCAAATGAACGATGAAAAGGAACAATATTACCTTCTTTCAGACATGAGGCTTACGATCATCCGCTCTTATGTCGCTACTAACAGTGGTGAGTCATCTAGGTGTCCAAGAAGTGGAGATTCGTCAACCGCTATTCTCAATATTACTGGAGATGATCACTTGGTGATCATCTTCAAGAGGAAAATGATCACTTGGTGATCGAAACACGTGTCGAGGAGTTAAAAATAACGATTTGGTGTTGGGAATAACTTGGTGATCGAAACACGTGTCGAGGTGTTAAAAATAATGAATTGGTGTTGGGAAAGAACTCCAGTAATATTCAATACTATACCAAAGGTGCCAAACAGTGCATCATAAGTACGCTATTCTCAAAATTGTGGAGATTTTGAGAGCGTTATCAGCTAGCAACGAACAGGCAAATGGAAAATGGAGGCCTGAAAATTCATACATGCCTGAACATAATTTCTTGCAAGCAAGAAGGTCGTATCAATGAAACACAAAATGTTTCCTGAGATGGAGTGTGGCCTTTGAGATATCGGAGTTCCTCAACAAGGTGAACTTCAATTTGAAAGTTTCGGGTAATTCCTACATAAATCCTACGACAGTAGATAATTGATTATCTCCCTTGAGATAAATCAATTTTCGATTCAGGAATACTTTGAAACCTTCTTTAAAATCCGAAAAATTGCGGAGTTTTTTTTCTGAAGTTTCGAAATGTCGAAATGACATGAACTGTCATAGAAGACAGATGAATTATTCAGAAAAAAAAACGATATCTTATAACTAAACTTTGTGAATCTGCCAATTCCAACAAATAATAGGGGAGCCCAAGTGGTGATTTCGGGTTTTACTAAAGCGCGGCAGATTAATATACACGGGGATACCTTGTACCCGCTTAAGTACCTCCACCAAATAGGAGCCACATATATAAGGCCGCCTGTAAGGGATGAAGGATCAGATTAGTAAAAAAAAATTGATCATCAGAAATTCTCGAGCGCGTCAGATTAAGGTAGGGTGAGTTAATTACCTGCTAAAAAGTGTATATTCCAGTAATCTGACAATTTGAGAGTGACGTAAAGAAAGGAGAGGGAAGCAAAGTTGTAAAAAAATAACGTCATTTCGACATTATCGAGCGTAGCTAATTTTTTTTATTTTGAAAAAAATTATTCAAGGATAACGAAAAATGTATAATCTGACGATTTCCGCAAGCCGAAATAACAAAAATTCGTCGATGAAGTTTAATGCGTGCAGCTGTGTGATACCTATATTTCCCTCTACGAGTTTCTATTCCTCTCTTCTCTATTCACTTTTTCTCTATCTATTACTCTCTCACTCCGTCCCCACTCTGAATTCTGTTGCCATCACAGCTGATCACACAGACTCGTTCGTGATGGAGATGATGATTGATTAATCAATTATTTGATGGATGTAGCCGTTACTATGTGGTAGGAAATCACAAAGAAAAAAAGAGAAATATTTAAGGACATTTTCAAACTTATACAATACATAAGTTTGAAAATATCCTTATAGGACGAAACTCCAGTAACGCTAGTTATAAATAAAAGTGGTAAAATACATAGAAAGTATCATTTCTATTTTCTTCATTAATTATTCAATTGATTTCATCAATACAAATATTCTACTTAAAAAACATACACTCATTTATTTGCATGCTATTTCCTGAGCTAAGTTCAATGAATTGAAAAAAAATAAAAAAAATTTTGTTTTTGTCAGATTAAGCGAATCTCTCTAGATAATTATCAGATTATGAGACAGCACGTCTAAAACATAAAGATGAACCATATATATTTCAATCTGACGCGCTCGAGTATTTTCAAAATGGCGATTTTTTTTACACATTATAATAATGGCCGCGAGTTTGCGTCAGATCGAAATCGTCAGATTATTGAATGAGAGCTTTTTTTTGTTGTACTCAACACCCTCTTAGAAAATCTGACGCGCTCAATAAATTTTTTTTTCACTTTTAACCCTTACGTATAACCACCCACATCTTGCAAACGATCAGATTATCATACCAACATTATTGAAAATACGTAGGATATTGATGCTATCAATATCTGTCGCGCTCGAGTATGTCCATGCAACAGTATTTTTTTTACATATTCAAACATCTATAGCCGCTTCCCTCACCAATGAAAAGGTATATATTATGTAACATTTTTTTCTTCTTATCATCTAAACTTTGCAACCCAATGTGTCTCAATGACGCTCGAGTAAATCCCCATTTTGCATCGTGGGCTCTCCTGCTAAAAGATACGAAGACTCGTTTCATATTCCTAACATATACAGGGTTATAATAAATCGTGATACGAAATAAATTATTTTTGTTATATTTCAAGTAAACTATGAACTATGTGGAATTTTATAGACTTTCCCTATCTCCATTATAGAATCTACTGGAGGTTTACTAAAAATTGAGGTAGTGATTTTGAAACCGTAACATTTTTTGAAATGCTTCACTTCTTTACACATGGTCATTATTCAATCGGATCTCTTGCATAGGGATGTTGAGTTCCCAGATTTGTCTGGGAAATTGTAAAACTATTAGAATATTTTCAGTTCAAAACTCAGGTTCAATGAAAATTTGCCAAATACAGCCAAAATTTGACAAATATAATAATAATAATCATACGTCTTTATTCAACATGAAAGTACAATTAGAACAAAAAAAAGAAATCTTTAGTCTTCTTTTACAGTATTTAAATGTACAAAATCTATACCCACGGGGTAGTTTATTGTAATGTTTAGGTGCATTATAGGAGAAGCAGCGGGTGAAGATGAAAGATTTGTGTTTGGGGATGACTAGAACTGAACTGTTCTTTGTGGTAAAACTATGTATTGTCGAAACAGTTCTGAGCCTTTTCAGTAAGTAATCAGGTTGAAGAGATATGGAAACTTCATGTGTGTCGATGAGTAGAGGCAGTTTCTTTTCAGGCATAAAACACAAGCACTACAGGAAAATTCTTGAAGCGCTATCAGAGCGGTGCCTGTGTGAAAGTAGCGATTCACATTGGATTTGATCCGCTGGAGGTTGAATCCATTTGGAAAACCGTTCTCAGGAAGTTTATTCCACATAAACGCAGTTCTCAAGATGTACTGAGTTGAACCTCAAAACGATGAACAGGCACAGTCCGTCGCGTATTTCTAATGTGTATCGATCTTGGTGGAATCGAATGTGCAAAGTCACTTGAACACCTCCCGTGAAAGTATCTATAGAAGAGAGACTAAGTTTCCAACCTTCCTTCGATGTTTCAGGTTATCAAGGTTGCACGTGATGTTTGCGTGTCCAATCAGGCGGATGGATCTTTTCTGGATGGAATCCAGCAAATTCAGTGTATGTTTGGGGGCAGAGCTCCATATATGAGAACAATACTCCAAAGAAGGTCTGATCTAAGCTTTATGAAGCATCAAAATTTGCAGAGGTGTGTAGAGTTTTCTGGTTCGGAACAGTGTTCCAAGCTTTTGAGAAGCATCCTTTGCAATTCCAGCGAAATGATTGTGCCAAGACATATTGGTGGGCATTTCAACCCTCAACAAACTTATCGAAGCAGAAAGCGGAATTGTCTAACCCGACATTATTACATCCGGTTCGGAGACATTTACCTTCTTGGACAAAACCGATGCCTGGGTTTGTGTCGCATTGAATTGAACCAGATTACTGTCACTCCAATTCGAAATCACTTCTAGATCCTCATTGAGATATGCAACCTCCTGCTGCCTCCGTAGCCGATGTCCTGAAATCAAAATGGAATAACGAGACAATTGTACTGTCGTCAGCAAAGCAATATATTGGATTCTTGGTTTCTTCCAATAAGTCGTTGATATACAATAAAAAAGGGTTGGAGACACCAGTCTCTCAACTTTTCCATCCTGATTCGTGGATGGCTGAAGATACACCTATGGTCATATTTCCGGATACCAAACTAAAACCGTAGACAGCTATTCTGAATACGCTGTAGACGAAAAGCATCGGATTGTTTTAAAGCAGGTCCATAAACACTGTCACAATAAGAAATTTGTGACATGATCAGTGACTCGTATATTCTCATTTTCAAGTTTATGTTGAGCAGATCATGATTTGGAAACAGGGACGCCTGAGGACGTTATAAGAAGTTTGGTTCAGAGAGCTGACATGTTTGGTGAAGCGGAGTTCTAGATCAAACCACAATTCTTAGTTTTACATCTCGGTCACACAAGAAAATATTTCATTTTCGATGCGGACTTGAAAAGTGGAGTTCCTGAGCTCTCTGTTCTTCCTGGGTCCAAATATCATTATTGCAGATTTATAAGGATTCAGCTTGAGCTTATCGATTGTAGAAATGTCAAAGATGGCTTGAAAATCCTTATTAATATATGACTGGGATAAAGTAGAATCACGAGACGGAAAAGAGAAATATAACTATGATGTATATTGCATTTTTCAACGACCTAATAAAAATCGCAGATGTATAAGCTGAAAAGCAAGGGCCCAAGGATATATCCTTGTGGCACTCCTCTCGATACCGATAGAGCATCCCATACAACTCCATCCACAAAAACTTTTTGAGTACGATAGTTTCTTAAGAGTGAAACTTCTTTTCGAGAAAACCCAAAGTAAACAAGTTTGTCACATAAAATCTCGTAACCGATAGTAGAATGCTTTGTTATAATCCAGAAGTATTGATAATAAACTCTACCAGAACTGGTATGTCAGCAAGAACTGAGAAATCACTATCTCACTCCGAGCTCACTTTCAATTAGCCTCGGAGTCCTGATGGTGATTTACCACGAGAATATAAAAGATTCGAGAAAACTGATTTTCTGTACTCCCGATTTATTTGCCGAGGTGGCTGGATCCCATTTTCAATTTACTTCTCTTTGGAAGATGAACGTGACGAAAGCATAAAAGGTTCCACTCATTTCGTAGACTGACCCAAATTTAACTGTGATGCCGACATGTCAGCACCGGAAGAAGATGAGAAAGGAGGATGGAAAAATCGGATCTGATATCAATGGTGGCTATGATTCACAATTGGATATTGAATGGAAATGGGAATGCGAATGATACTCTTCTATAGAACTTTGAAATATATTTCGGGAAAAGAAGTAACTTTTCATTTGAAATTCATTATGTTTCTGTTTTTTTGAAGTATATTGATTTTCCTGATTTTTCTTATGTTCATCAATGATTTGAAAATCTGTCTGTTTTAAAATCTGTTTTTCCGTTAATCAGCTGTGGCCCCTGTACGAACTCTCAGAAATTGAGAAACTTGTGCGAGCTAAGGACTAACGTGGTCTTATCTTTTAACGTGTGATTCTTAGCACGTTGAAAAGTAACAGAGTATATGAATGCCGATTGCTAAGTATCATATGCCAATGATGTATCTGTTGTATCTCACAGTGAAAATGAATGTGAAATTGATGAGAAAGTTAACGAACTTCATGACAAATTCAGTAACTGGTGTGTCTCTAATCGATTGATAGTCAACCACAACAAAACCATTCTCATGCGATACTCTATAAAAAAATATATGATCCCGGAAATGAGACTCCAATCTATCCTTCAGAAATTGTATCAATCATATCAGCAAGAAAGTAAATAGTGGGTATTATGCCATTCTGCAGATGTAGAACATCTTCAATACACTTCAACTTATCAATATTTACTATGCCCCCATATGAACTTAAGGAAACCAATGGGTTGACTATGGAAAATACACGTGTTTCACACTCGGCTACCCTCTTTCATAAAATATTGATTGAAAAATGTCCATCATATTTGTATAACAAAATAAGATTTCGTAGCGATGTACACACTCTAAATTTGAGGTTTAAAGGGCTACTTTCTCCGCCGCTCCATCGAACCACCCTATATCGACGATCCTTCAGTTATAATATGTATAGTTTGTACAATAATATTTCACAAAAATATAAAGTTAGTGAAGTTTCTTCATTTAAGTGCCGTTACAAAAAATATCTCATCGCTGCTCAATCATAAAGCCATTGATTTCATTGATTTCATAGATTTTATACTCCTGAAATATTTTCAGTAATGAATTTAACATGTTTTCTCTCTCTCTTCCCGCTCTCCTTCCTCTTTTTTTTTCTCTTCTTTTTTCTTTGTTTTTTCTCTCGTTCAGTTTTCTTTTCTTTCTAGAAGTAAGATCAACAGTACCCTTCCGGTACATGTTGTTTCTAGCCTTATTTGTAGTTTTTTTTATCATTTTTATAGATTGTATATTTATTGTATTTATATGGAACTACAAATGAATATTATTATTATTATTATTTTTTACCGTAGTGTGCGCTGGTCGAGCCCTATCCCCCGAAGCCCCGATACATTCGGGAGGGCGCGCCAGCATTATCTACCAATGACCACTCCCCACACCGTGTGGTAAGTGATCATTGGGTCCGAGAATCATGTGCCCTACGCAAGCGCAGTGAGCCAAGAGTGACAGCCTTCTGCATCCGTGCGGCTAAGATTTCTGCCTTAGTGCGGCAAGTCGGTATGATTTTGAGATTCGAGAGTAGAGACGACATCATTCCACCAAGGACTCCACCAATCAGAACAGCCATCTTGACAGAGTGATCTGGATAGAGTCTGCGGAGTTCGAAGAGAAAATCTCGATATTTTATCCGTTTTTCCTCCTCTTTTCTGACGATATTCGTCTCGCCAGGAGCTGAAAACTCCACGACAAATATCGTTTT
>NW_019291685.1:35350-52805 GCF_000500325.1 Leptinotarsa decemlineata
ACAATATGCAGTTACTCTATCTGGATGAATTTTCCTTCAAAATTGTACAGCTTGTCTGAACTAATATTATAAAGATTAAATATATATTTGATTTTTGGTATTTTTATTTATTTGTAATTATTACACTCAAAAAAGTCCGAATCAAAGTTTTTTCGCCTGAATGAAGGTGAATTATATTAGTTAGTAAAAAAAAACTCAGTGATCAGGGTAGATGGTCATATTTACGTAGACCAAAAATACACCTAACGCAATATTTCTGTACTTTCTGAGTTTAATCTTCAAAAGATGTATCGGAACATGCCTTATAGTCAAAGTCGCGATGCTTGAGTTGATATTAAAACAAGAGTTTTATTAAAAAATCAGTAAAGTTTTTTCAAAGAAGATGTATTGAATATTATTGGAGTTCTCTCCAACACCGTACCGTTATTTTAAACACCTCGATTTTGTCTGTCTGTTTGTTTTTTCGTCAACCAGCTGTCGCACCCGTACGGACGACAACCCTCAGAAGTCGAAACTTGTACGAGGTGAGGAATAACGAGGTCTTACCTTTTAATGTGTTTTATAACACGGGTTAGACGATAGCAAGTGACAATCGATCGTTCAGACTAGGGCTTGAACGATCGACCAATACGGCTGTTCATTTGAGTGAGTAAACGAAGCACCCACGCTGAACCGACCGGCTACCGACCGCCCGAACTTCTCCTTGAAGATGATCACGTGGTGATTGAAACACGTGTCGAGGTATTAAAAGTAAAGGCTCGGTGTTGGAATAAACCTCCGATAATATTCACTGCTACACCAAATGTTCCAAACGATGCATCACAAATCAAAGGTGTCTACTAACATAACTGATTTTCAAAAAATCTGTTCGAGTTGATTCCTAGGGAAAATATAAATGAATTTTGAAATTTTGCTCTGAGTTTAGATTACAAATAACTTCAAGAACATACATCAACTCCAAATATTTGCAATCAGCTTGTAACTTTCGAAAGTATTTTATTATATTCGTATGGTCTTATATGAGATGTGTATAAAGAGTATATCTTCTGTACCAACGTACCGTCAATTGGTGTGACTTTGTCCTCTGGGGTAGCTTTGCCCAGTTCCGCACCTCCATTGTAAATAACTGAAAGGTCGTTTGAGATGCTGCAGTCAATAAAACATACCTCCCCGATGACAATGAGATATTCTATAGTAGGTCGTTCCAGATGAAAGCTATCGCCACTTAACTGTTTCATTTGTAACGTGTGTTATAGTTGATAATAATTATACTTGATCAAGGTAATTGAAAAGCATCATATTCGATACAAATTTGATGAGGTTCTGCTTGAACACGGACATAACATTTTGCGTCTTCTACCCTACCATCCGGATTTGAATCCCATCGAATCCATTTGGGCTACTGTTAAAAACAACGTGTCTCTAAATGATGTACTTTCAAGTTGGAAGATGTGAGAAAAGTGACGGAGCACGAATTTGATCAAATCACATCCGATGAATGAAAGAACTATTGCCGACATGAAGAGCAAAAATATTGGGAAAATTAAACATTGACAGACGTTCAGACAGAGGTAAATCCAGTGATTATAAATTCAAATGACGATAGCAGCACAAGCAGCAGTGGAGATGAAGAACATTTGTATTCAGATAGTGACTGATTGAAGTTTATTTTTGGATAAGTGTATCATCATATCACATTTCAATGAACTGTATTTCATAAGTTCGGACTTCCATTGTCTAATATAATATAAATTGATTTGAAATCCCTAAAAAAAATAAGTNCATTTGCTACCTAATTGAAATTTATTATAGGTTCGACACTGGCCGGCAAGTGGCTTATCGTAATCCAATAGTAATTTAGTTGGGGGAGTCTATACCTGCGCGATCGCTCGCCATCAGCCGTGGCTTGTACTGTAATAAAATTGATTTTTTATAATGTTACTTACACTCTGACTTATTTTGTCCTCTCGTGTCAAGACAAGACTTGTCCCGACCAGGATGATTCAATCTCTTGTCAAAATACCATTCGTCAAGGTATCAAGACAAGACGAGACAAGAGATGGGAATCTCTTGTCTTAGCGTCAACAGTACCCATTTCGTTTTCAGTGCACCACTTTGTACATTGAGAAACATATTGCAAATATATGAACGTTAGCAAACTCTATATCGTAACATCTGTTTCCAATTTCCTCCGATTTATTATGTTTGTGACTGGAACTAATGACCCCTTTCGTCCTGTCACTGAGCAGGTGCATTTATTCCATAATGGCGTCCAATATGCTGTTGTCGTCTAGACTACAGACTACATCGCAATCGAGTGTGGTTGTAGTGAAACACAATTACATATGCTTGTAACACGTCGAATTTTTCCCAGAGTTGAAACGAAACGAGTCGGGAGAGACGTCGACAAGGGTTTCTGTCCTAAATCCCGAAGGAACGTCGAGAATGCAGAGCCGAAAGGCTGGTTCTTCGTTTGAATTTCGATCTACTTGTGGGTGTGAATCTGTTTAACAAACGAAATGTTCAAATGACAGCCCTTTAATTGATTCAACTGAAATGAATCCATAAAAAGCATTCAAAAATTCAAATACGTTCCTATTTTCAGAAATGGACCTTCTGGTGAGGAATGGGTCCAACACAGTCACACAAGAGAACAGCAACATGATTTTCAAAGCGCATTATACAAACCAAGTCAGCAATATCAAGAAAGGGACTACAAGTGCATGGATTGCTTGAATGTATCTTCAGTGAGCATAATGAACCCAACCCACTTGCTCCTTCAAAATGGAAATCGAAGAACCCCTGCGATTTTTTTGACGTAAACTGAGAACTAAATATTAGATATCCATTTTTTTTCATTGCACCACTCTGTACATATATCTAGGACTTGATATTGAACCAATCTCAATCCAAATTCCATAATCCAATGCAATATAAGCAAGACAATTCATAGGCTCGGTAATGCTGTAATTGATCTTCTGAAGTTCAGTAAAAGTTGAAGGAAATCCGTAAAGATTCGAAGTTGGTTGTGGCTTTGATAATTAAAAAAAATGTTTCACAGATGTTCACAGAATACTTCATTTTCGTATCATTACAAAAAAAACAATTGTCACTAGCCGAAAACCAAATGGCAATTATGGCTTGGTTTGTTAGGTTAACTTTGTGTTTTGAGCTGATGATTTTCATAGATTTATATGTTCCCTTCATGTTGTAGCCAAACAAATAGGCGAATGTCAGTATGATTGAAGGGACATGAACCTCTCACCTCGCAACAAAAAAACAACGTCAGCCCTTCACAAATACCACGTTGATACAGGTCAAAACAACGACTTCAAAATCTACAAACAGAGCGCACCAGAAAACTAGGATCATATTGGAAGCAACCAACATTGCAGAGATCGGCAGTCTCAACAACCAGGCGGGTTGGCTGTCCTGTTAATCTTTCACTCACTGAACCACTGTGCATGCTGTTTTCGGCGAGTACATTGGCTTAGGATGTGGGGATTAAACAAACCGGCCATCGGAAGCCTGCTTCCACGTAGCCCCGCTGGATACGGAAATGACAGAATCACGTGTGGTTCTGTTATTCTCTAACTGAATGACATTCCAACAATGCCTTTAACACCTAAGGTGTGTGTGTATTCATGCCAAGAGGCTGAATGACACTAAGCCTATCAGCTGTCTCAATGGAACCCTCGAGATACCGGGCGCCCTCTTGTCGTAGCATCGCCTTGTCATGGTAATGCGGGGCTCTGCCATGATTGACCATCTTTCCCTAGCTACTCGTTGGACTTTTATGGACAGAGTAAACTTAAAAATTCTTTCTGACGCTCAGTCTTCAGAGGAGATTGGTGTCGAGCTTACGACTTCAACTGACCTTCCTGTGAATTTTGATCAGGAGCGAGTCTACAGAGGAGATGGATGTTGAGCTTATGACTCCAACAGACCTCCTTATGAATTTAGATCAGGAGCGAGAGCTTCTCAACTCTCCAACTCCTGATTCAATAACTGAACCTAAAGAAAGGTTTGGTGGTGCAGTTAGGAAACGACTGAGTCGTCTCCTCAAGAGCGGGGTATCTGTATCTGTAGAGTAGGGAGGGTGAGTGTAAGCCCACGCACTTAGGCCACATGTGACCCATTGTCGTCCCTAGGTCGTCGTCCATCCTGGCCTTTCCAGGAAGGTGGACAAAAACCAGAAGCGAAAAAGCCCTGCACGGTTGAATCTAAGGCATCGTCAGGTGTAGCTGACGTGCAAAAACCCTCATATAGGAAGGTTGTTGCGGGTATCAAGGTAGGAATATTTTACCTTGACTATCCGACTACCTCGTTAACGATGAAACAGCAGATCATATACTTCGTGCCTGCCCCGCTGGGGACCGAATTATGTTTTTAAAGATCGGCAGAGCCGTACTCTTACCATCTGACCTGAAAGAACACTCACCATAGAAACTAATCGGCTTCGTTAGAAGCTGGTTTTATTTAGTGGAGTGTGAACAATAAACCCTTGTGGGTTGCGGTGGAGGATCGAACAGACCCACTCATTTTGAACCTAACCTAACCTCAACTATGATATAACCATAATGAAGTTTTGAATAAAATTTGTGATGTCCTTTCTCAATGAACCTTTTGGTACTTCGAATGCACTTGATGTTATTGGAAGATTGATTGGTTGCTGATCATTTTTTGAATTCCATTTTCATTCTCTCCGTAGAAATTTTGTCCAATAGTTGTTAGACCGTATAAGTTCAAAATGATATTTTTCTACGGATACTATACAATGTGCCACTTCTCTCATCGCTTTCATACGTTCAAAACGAAAGATTTCCCCAGCAGTGAGAAATATCCGCCATCAAAGTGAAAAATAATTTCTCACTATTATCACGATAACCCAAGTCAGTCATGAGTTATTATATGTCAGATTGATATGACACGTTCTCCATGTTGATAACGCTACGCAGACGATTCTCGTGCAAAATCCAAGTAGCCCATTGTCGGCGTTTGCATAACAACAAAACCAAAGTACTGCATAATTATTGCTGTCAACTTACCCAACGAAAATAGTTTTATTGTTGATTGTTATAGTATAAACAGTTCAGATTTATTAGATATTGAATATAATGGAATACGAAGATTCAGAGTTGGAAAATACACCTCCAGAAATTTTTCAGAGAGCAATAGGTAGATGTTTGCAATAATTTGCTATCAAGCACAACAAGAGAAAAATATGAAATCGCTTACAGAAACTTTATGGACTGGAAAATGAAAGCCAAGGTAAATTCTCGTTCCGAAAATACCTTGTTAGTTTATTTTGAAGAGTTGTCAAGAAGATTGAAATCATTAACGTTTTGGTCTCAGTACTTGATGCTGGGGAGTACCTTAATTATTGAGAACTGTGTTGATATTTCAAAATACGTAAAACTACGTGCATTTTCGAATCGCAAATCTGAAAAAATTTGCTCCAAAACAGTCAAAAACATTGAATTCTGAAGAAATTCAACAATTTATAAGAGATGCACCTGCTGAAAAGCATTTGTTGATGAAGGTATGAATTGAAAATCTTTAAATTGTTATCGAAAAATTAATGTTTGGTTTTGATTTCAGACTGCTTTAGCTATTGGCCTTACAGGGACATGCCTTCGTGATGAACTTCGAAAAGAAAAAACCTATGACATGGAAGATCTTAACTCGGCCCTTTTGATAAAATCATCCGATACTAAGACCAAGGTTTCTGGAAATTTCGTTATTACAGGAGAATTTCACCAATTTTTCAAAAAATAGCTTCGACCATGTACAAATGAAACACGTTTTTTTTTTATTATTTACAAAAATAGCAAAAGTACGTGTTGTTGAATAAATTTGGCACAATGGCGAAAAAAATAGCGAAATGTTTGTTAGTTTCTGTGCTCCAAGCTCTCATCGATCTACTATATGTTGTAAATACGTATTGACTCCACAGCAACTGATAAATTTATATTATACACAAGTGAAAGGCCGGCTCAGGTATAGAACATGTTTGTAGGGAGACTCTTGTCACTCGCAGAAAGTTTTTATTTCTCAAAAAAATTCATAAGATGTATAGCTGGTGTCAAAAGTGACTACTCATGTCGTAATCTCTTCAAAAATTACAACATTCTCACCTGTACGGGTCTGTATGTATTTGAAATTTGTGTATTCGTTTTCAAAAATCAGCATTTTTTTTATGCTTTGGAGACTTCCACTCTTATAACACCGTCGTAACAATGATCTGCGACTGCCACTGTCCAGGGTTAATGTTACATATAAAGCTCCAAGAAGAATCTAAGTGAAAATTTTTAATAAATTACCTGATACCCTCAGAGGTCTGGAACATGAGAAGACATTCAAAAAATATTCAAAACTTCATTCAGTTGAAAAATGTTCATACTCTATGAATGAATACTTCCAAACAACTAACCAACCATATATCTGATTAGTCATCTTATGTGTGATAATTTTTATTCACTTGTATTTGTATATACTATATAGTATATACTATTTATATATCAGTTTCAACCTGACTCTGTACTGTACATACGTATCTATGTAATTCATTGTGCCTACCTGACTGTTCCTATGCAATTTTATATTGTCGTAAAGAAAAAAAATTGATTTATTTGATTTTATTGTGTGGCATTGAATTGAAGCAGGTTACTTTCACCCCAATTCGAAATCACTTCTAGATCCTCATTAAGATATGCAACCTCCTGCTGCCGGTGAAGATATGCATCCGGCGCCGATGTCCTGGAATCGAAATGGAATGACGAGACAAGTGTTCTGTCGTCAGGAAAGCAATATATTGGATTCTTGATTTTTTTCCAATAAGTTGTTGATATACAATAAAAAAAAGGTTGGAGACAATGTGGATCCCTGGGGAACACCAGTTTCTCAACTTTTAACCATCTTGATTCTTTCCGGATACCAAACGAAAACCGTAGACAGCTATTCTGAATATGCTGTAGACGAAGAGCAACCGATTGTCTCAAAGCAGTTCCATAAACACTGTCGCAATAAGAAATTTGTGACATGATCAATGGCTCGTATATTCTCATTTTCAAGTTTGTGTTGAGCAGATCATGATTTGGAAACAGCTGCCTGAGGATGTTACAAGAAGTTTGGTTCAGAGATCTGGCATGTTTAGTAAAGCGGAGTTCTGGATGAAACTACAATTCTAAGTTTTTCATCTCGGTCTCGGAAAACATTTCATTTTCGATGCGGACTTGAAAAGTGGAGTTCATGAGCTCTCTATTCTTCCTGGGTCCAAATATCATTATTGCAGATTTATTAGGGATTCAGCTTGAGCTTATCGATTGTAGAAATGTCAAAGATGGCTTGAAAATCGTTATTAATATATGACTGGGATAAGGTAGAATCACGAGGCGGAAAAGAGAAATATAACTATGATGTATATTGCATTTTTCAACAACCTGATAAACATCGCAGATGTATAAGCTGAAAAGCAAAGGCCCAAGGATATATCCTTGTGGCACTCCTCTCGATACCGGTGGAGCATCCCATACAACTCCATATATGAAAACTATTTGGGTACGATTTTTTAGATACTTTCCTTCTTTGCGATAAAACCCAAAGTAGACAAGTTTGCCACACAAAATCTCGTAACCGAGTTATGTTATTATCCAGAAGTATTGATAATAAACTCTACCAGAACTGATATGTCAGCGAGAACTGAGAAATCACTATCTAACTCCTAGCTCATTTTCAATTAGCCTCGAAGCCATGACGGTGATTTACCACGAGAATATAAAAGATTCGGAGAAGACTGATTTTCTGTACTCCCGATTTATTTGCCGAGATGGCTGGATCCCATTTTCAATTTACTTCTCTTTGGAAGATGAACGTGACGAAAGCATAAAAGGTTCCACTCATTTCGTGTAGACTGATACCAAGGCGAAAAAAATAGCGAAATTTTTGCAATTACTGAACCCTGAATTATATACTGGCCACTGTTTCCGATGGTCATCTGCGACTATTTTAGTTAACGCAGGGGCAGATCTTTTAACTTCAAAACACCATGGGGGTTGGAAATCCAGCAATGTTGCTGAATCTTATATCGACAACATATTGAAACAAAACGATCTACCAAGAATTACTTAAAAAATTGTTCAAATAAAACTGTTAATTACTATTTTGAAATAAATATGAAAATGATTTAATGACATACAAGTATTATTTTATATGTATTTCAAATCTCAATACTTGAAAACAACGCAACCGTAGAAAAAGTACAGTGTACAATGCGTGAGAAAAGGACATTTCTCACTCGCTTGATTTGCAACAAACTTCTGCGCTCGTGATAAATATGTTGTTTTTTAATATACTTTTCTTCAGAGCAGACAATATTAACCTGAGTACATTTTTCTTGTGTATACCTTTTTTTATCTTTTAAAAACGTATATATTATGTGTTTCAACTGATTTATTCAACAAAGTAGTCAAGTAACAAGACAACCCTTATATTTCAATTCCCAACTGTGTTCACTCTGCAATTACATACCCGGAGTAACTGAATATCCCAAAGCATTAGTTTCTACTCGTATTCAGTTCAAAAACTTTTTTAACGAATGAAATTATTTTAGATATCATTCCAGCAAGGTGGGAAAATGCAGTTATCCAGATGGCGTGTCTAGTGAGTAACCCTTCTCATAATTGCGAGCATCAAGTTGAATGGTTTTGTTTTGATAAAAAGGATTAAATGTATTCAGTCACGAACACTAGGCATTACCGGAGCGATTGCTCGACACAGAAACACCATCACGTAAAGCGAGGCTTTGTACGGATGGAATTATATTGGAACTTGACACGTAAATCGTTCACAGTGCACCGTAATGAACTTTTGGTGAACAAAAGGGCAGACAGTGTGAAGTGTTTTACTGTATATATCAATTGAATTGCTGAAATTATAGGCATGAGCTGTAGAGCTGAAGAAAATTCCCAAAAACTATACCAAGTCTCAAAAAATAATAATTTCCATTACACTCATTAAATGAAGAAAACAGATGTCAACCATCATCATCATCATGTTTTACGTTTGCCTCATTTCAGTCACATTTCAGTAAATATATTATCGATTGAAAAATGGCATAAATGGGACTGTCCTGTTATATAAGCAGCAAATTAATCGCCGACAGAGATATATCGGATGAGTACTTTTGAGCATTTCCAGAAGCTGGCAATCCTATCCTTGAAAATCCAAATTTTAAGTACCTTTCTGAATATGCCAAAAATTTCAATGTTCAAATTGCTGTCAACTAACGAAATGACACCGTGAGTATATTGGCGAGGTTTATTATCAAGTAATTTCTCAATATATGACAATCTGGTTAAGGCTTTTGCGACCGAAGTTTTCGGCTTTTTGATTTATATCATACACACTCAATAACATATTTATCTCTGTATTTGTATCCTGGACCCGGAAGTCACGCAGATTGCTATAGCTGCCTACGTAGTGATGGTGACACCGTGCATATGTGAAGTTTTTCATTTTTGGTAACCAGTTGTTGTCCATCTTTGCAATTGGCTGCACCGCGCTGTTGAGGCCAATAGTCAGAAACACGTGTCCGCGGTTTGCCTCCATTTTTTGAGTGTTCTATCTATAAATTTTCCCCTCTTCTGACCGATATTCTCCATCTTTCCATTCCTTTTCACATAAATTCTACAACAAAGACTTCAGACATCTGAATAGTCTCTATTGTTACAATTTGTCAGTAGAGAAAGTTCCAAATGAGCGGGACCACTGTTTCGCACAGATGTGCATTCAGTTTATCTCCCGTTTTGCCGATGGCTATTTCAAAGTTTGTTTGGTACTAAACAATGCACGTGATTTCACATAATTACTCTTCCATTAATTAGTTCGGGAAGCTCACTATTATTGTTTTAGAATAACATTTATTTGTGAATAGTTAGTGTTTCGAAGTCGTTCGAAAGTTTTGTTGTTTTATAACCGATTGCTTACAATTCGAATGGAAAACTTGAATGTGGAGTTGTTGGGAACACCAAAAATAAACTTGAAATTTCAATTCTTGATTCCATACCATTTCTAGAAACATATGGATTCGTTTTCCGATGGCATTCCAAGATATCTCCCAAGATTTCTGCTACCACAGTTGTGGATGGAGTGGTCAAACCACTGACATAAAAATTCGGAAAGGTAACTTGGGTATCACACCAATAGGTGGTTCCACTTATGTCTCGCTTACGTTCAGGCAATATTACCAATTCTCCTCTTTCTCATCAGTGTAGATATCTCAGTTGTTTTGTCAGAACAAATATAACTGTACTATTTGTCCTGTCATCTATTTCTTCTCAATTCCTCATTTTTGTCTTCAGTTAGTTCATCTTATATTTCAGACATTTTATTTTCGAAGCAAGTCGCGTTTCAATTGTGTCTATCACACTTTTCATTTCAGCTTTTCTCTTGTTGAATATTCATCATAGAATTGAGAGAATAAAATCGGAATATCTAATGAAACATGAATTTTTCCATACAAAATCTTCCTCGTATGAGAAATCAACCACATAGAGAACGAAAGTGCTTATAAATAATTCAGTATTAGAATTTTAAATGCGATTGCTATCCTAATAGAAATGGAAAGGCATTCTCATTTTCCACACTCGAATATATACTGGAATAACTGAAAATATACTCCATCTAGAGTTCCAAAATTCATGAACAATTGTACAGAAAATACGTTTCAAGAGAAATTTAAATTTATAACTGATATCAGGTGCTAGAAGCGCTTTACCGTAACTCAATACAGATATAATTCCATAGATAGAGTGAAACAAAGGCTTCTGGATGTATACTGGATGTATACAAAAACTTGTTTGAGATTTGCTTGGTGAAAGTATGAATAGAGATCCCTGATGTCAAAAACACAAATTTTTCTAAAACAATTTGACCAAAAAAAAATTAAGGAATAATTGATAAACAACTTCAGCAAGGCACTTGAATTTTCAATAACCCAATTTCTTTAAAATTTCACTATAATGAATTTTCAAAGTGCATTCCTTTTTGTTCAAGACACATTTCAGCTCATTCGTTTCCATCAACACGTTTCATAATATTTAATGCGTTATAAATCTTAATGCCTGTAGAATCCTTTTTCTGAGTTTCAAAGAGTGGCTGGGGCTGTTGCATAGTAGATCTTCAACATATCCCCAAATGAAGAAATCTAGCACAGTTAGATCCGGTAAGCAGGCAGGCCACCGTACTGGACCATTGGTTGCAGGAGCTTGATTATTGGAAAACTTTATTGGGTAATTGGGTAATCTTGTTGGAAGTAAATTTGCCGTGAAACTGCTGAAGGTGGATGATTTAGATGATTCTCGATTTCATTTTGAAGGAAACTTAAGTACCTAACCTCTGTTAACTGCTCTTGAAACAATATTGGCCCAATTATCCTTTTTCCATCGATACCAGCCACACCAAATCGTTATTTTCAACACCTCAACACGGTTTCGATTACCAAGTGATCATCTTCAAGAGGAAGATTTGATATTCCTCTTGAAGATGATCACTTGGTGATCGAAACACGTGTCGAGGTGTTAAAAATAATGATTTGGTGTTGGAAGAACTTCAGTAATATTCATTACTATATCAAAAGTTCCAAAGAGTGCATTATAAATTGCTGAAAGTATTTTGAAAACCTACCAAGTATTGCGGAAGTTTGGAAATCATCCTGGTTCTGTAGGTATTATCAGTTGAAGTACGTATCGAATATAACAGGTGAATTATTTTCAGTATAGCAGCTACTAGATCTGAGAATTATTTTCAGTTATCAACTTCCGGAATACCAAAATTCTTCAATGAATTCAATTGGTTCTACACTGTTGATGATATATCAAGTGATGTTTCATTGACTTTTTTTCTGAAAAAACAAGAATCCAATATATTGCTCTGCTGACCACAGCATACTTGTTTCGTCATTCTATTTGCAATCCAGGACATCGACAGGCCATGCACATCTTCACCGGCAACATGAGGTTGCATATCTTAATGAGGATCTGGAGGTGATTTCGAATTGGGGAAAAACTAAACAGGTTCTATACAATACCACAAAAATCCAGGCATCGGTTTACTAACAAGAATAAATGTCAAAGACTGATCGTGTTAGGGGTATATTATACTTATCAAGCCTAATCGCCCCCTAAATCTCTTTATATTTGCAGAAAAAAAAATAATTCGAAAAGGAAGAATTTAAATTAGCCGCGTGTCTGTTGACCAATGAAATTGATCGTGTCTAGAGCGGCGTTGCCAAGTTTATTGGTTTCAAATATCCAATCACAGACCTGATGATCCAATTTGACAGAAGCCATTTTTGTTGTTATTGTTGTCAACTCGGTGTGAATACAACTATTGCAATTATATAATCAAGGAACGTTTTTTTGTAAAAGGTAGGTTTTGGCGTATGTATCTATTTTGCTGGCGTAGGTACCTATTTTGCTGCATATTCCGTGTCACTAGTTTACATTCCGAAAAATATTTTTTCAGGTTATTTTTGGATTGATATGTTCTGGAGTAACTCTACATTTCACTGTATATATTTTCTCATATTTCTCTTTTCAGTCAACATACTGCTCCTTGGCCGAGATAAATTAAACGTGAATCGAAACTTTCCATCCTTCGATAAAAGACAAAATTTGAATTTAATGTAGTGTTACAATCCTTGAGAATGGTGTAAAAACCGAAAACTTGGTTGTATTAATATCAATACATTAAGTAAGTGGAAATTAGACAAAGTATTTTATCTATATTATTTATTTGATATAGATGAATTTCCACAAAATAAATAAGTTATCAATATCACAAATTGAATGTCATATAAAAAAGATACCTGCTAAATATACCACCTATCGTTTCAATTTTTCATTCTTCATTTCGGTACCAAAGTATTGCAAATTATTCAAGTAACATTCATCGATCATTTCAAAACCATTTCGAAAACCATTGACATTAGAAAGAGCACATTGTCGCATGCACTACAGAGGGCGTTGGCTGACTGGATGACAATGTGGCTAATATACCAGTAACGTTGAATTTCTTATTTTTTGGTGGGTGGCATGAATGCATAATTCATTTATTTCAGTAGGGTTCCTGAGCATTCCAAAACCATTTGAAAATACAGATCGTTTAATTCTTTTTGGAATTATATTCAGATATAACTTGTACTATATCAGTTATCAAGGCAAATATTGTCCATTTTTATGCTTGATTCGTGGATTCGAGCGATCTAGTTATTGTACATTTATTTGTTTGCTGACTTTATTCTAAAAAAATGAATGAATAATTACAGAAAATTTTAATTGATTATTCATTTTCTCAGGAAAATGGAGTACCCATATCACAATTTATTCGTTTATTCGGCATTGAAAATGTATGTCATATCGTCCATTCTGCTTGTTTTTGCAACTTTGAGTTTCAACTTCTACTTAGCTGACAGCTCGCGTAGAAACAATTCGTTTTTTCATCGAGTTTAGTTTGTGTATGTTTTGAACGTGTTTTAGAGATATATTTGAATATTATCATGGTGCATTCTTGGGCTGATTTTAATGGTGCTGAAAGGCACAAGAAAACAGAAAGCGCATTGGTTTATAAGTGAGTTATTTCATATAATGAGTTTGGGTTCCCAAAGGATAAAATGATGAGGAAAAAAATGGATGAAAGTATTGAAAAGAAAGAACTACAATCCTCCTGCTTTTCCGGAACTTTATAGAAATCATTTAAAAATTGACTATAAATGAAAGGGAGTTTTTTTATGATGAATTGCAGTTGTACAGATTGACAATTGTAGAATAAATTGAATATTTGAAATGATTCTTTAATCCAGTTTGCTATATTTTTTGATTTCCATAACTGTATATTATTGAATTATGCATACAATCTAAAGTATGATATGGTAAATATTTCGTGATCTATCAACTTTGTGTACTGATTTTAGATATAAAACTCATTTGCAAACATGATTTTCCGTGTACATTTTATTCCATGTGGAGAATTTTTCATTAATAGAAACGTTAACGGGTTCATATACACTTCCATAAATAAGTTGATAATTATAGGCTTCATGAATTTTACGATTCGGTAATGTTGATTACTTCTATTGTTCCTATTGGTCAATCGAACAAGAAGCGGGAATAGAGGCGTGACGTCACCGCCCTATCACATTCGATTTTTAATAATTAATTACGGGAAAACTACGGTACTTAGAGAGATGAAACAAAGTGCACTATTTTTGAATTTAAAATCTCTATCAAGTGAACTATAAACTGAAAATCATGAAACAAGCCCATTGCAAAGGCTGCTTCTCAAAAGTTTGGAACACTGTTCCGAATCAGAAAACTGTACACACCTCAGCAATCATTTTTGACTTATAAGGCTCAGATCAGATCTTCTTCGAAGTATTGTTCGCATGTATGGATATACCCGCCGCTAAGCATACCCTGAAGTTGCTGAATTCCATCCAGAAAAGAGCCATTCGCCTGATTGGAAACGCAAACATTACTTGTAACCTCGATAGTCTGGAACATAGAAGGAAGGTTGAAGATTTTCTCTCTTTTAAAGATACTTCCACGGAAGTTTTAAAAAAAATCTGTTCAAAATATATTTTTCCGTTAATCAGCTGTCGCCCCCATACGAAAGACAACTCTCAGAAGTTGAGAAACTCATGCGAGCTAAAGACTAACGAGGTCTTACCTTTTAACGTGACTTGGCACATTTGATTCCAGCAAGAGCGTTTCATATAAAAAATACGCGACGGACTGTGACTGCTCATCTTTTTGAGGTTCAACTCAGTACACCTCGAACTTCACTGGTTAGGGACTCTTTCATTTGAAGAACTGCGTTTATGCGAAATAAACTTCCTGAGAAAGTTTTTTCAAATTAATTTTATCTTCAGCGATTCAAATCGAACGTGAATCGCTACTTTAGCACAGGCACCGCTCTTAGAGCACCTCAAGGATTTTTTTTTTAAATTGTGAGGTTACTAACGGTTCTATCTGAGAGTGCACCTTTAGTAATAAATTTATTGACACCTTGTGTAACATCAGTGCTGTTTTCACATATCTTGTAATTTTTTTTGTAAATTGAACTATTACCTATGCTATTTGCCGATGATATTGATCTATGTGGATGAAATATAAAATCATTTCTGAACATAGTCAGGTAGTTGCCTTCTGAAATTCAACACACCTTGATATCTCTCGTGAACCGTTCAACAGCCGCCACTGGCCCGCAATCCATCGAATCCAGACCAGACCACTTGACGAAAGAAATTCCCCAACCCAGCTCAACTCATCTCTGGGGCGGTCGCGGTCTCCACCACCGCAAACTGAAGGACGTCCAAGGTAATCCGTTTGGCTTTGCGAGGCGATCTCAAAGCGAAACATGTCTTGCGGCTTTGACAAACTGGAAAGCCGTCACCGTTATGGTGGGAAGTTTGTTCAGCTTTGACGGAAGTGCATTGATGGAAACCGGTTGGAAAACTTTCTCGTGGAAATGTTTGGTTAGGATAATGAACGGAATTTGTCGGACTTCTTTCATTTTGCCGGCATTGTTGACACAAGTAGTTGCCGGACATCTCAAGAAAAGAGTTATATGAAATACAGATCAGTCTACAGTACGTCCGGTTTAATTGATATTATAATAATAACCACATTCAATTGTTATTGTCATAATTCAAAGTCATAACATATCTGCAAAAAATTATGAGAGGTGTTTTGTTTTTTGCGTAATTTTTAAGTATTTGGCGTGAGTTGGCCATTTTTTGCTTGATTATGGGTTTCCATATGTTGCGTATCTCTACGCTAGATTGGCTGAATACATTGTTGGGCAACTTGTATGCGGCTTCTTTGAATTTCCCCCTGAATCAGTGTTCCAGTGTTCCACCCTGTGTATGATCTCATCGTGGGACTTGATGGATCCAAACATGCTCTGCTATTTCTGATTTTCTGGTTTTCCCTTGTTGTGTGTATGGAGCAGACTTTGGCTAAAGGACAGCAAGAGCCTCGCAAGTTACAGAAGCCAGTGCTTGCACTTCCCTAAATCACTGGATTATCGGAAAGAATAAGAAAAATTGGGTCCAAGTTCAACACCAGAAACTGCCAGGAACACTATCCGTAGCAGCTTCACAAAAATGAGGCTCCCAAAAGCGGAATGCGGTTCCAAAAATTTAAATTTCGGATACCCATGAGTGCGAAACATCCTGAATCGGTGGAACTAAGAGGCCATTGAAAGTTCGCATAAGAAACACAGACATCGAGGAAAAACCAGCAAATGAGAATTGGCAGAGCATGTTTGGACCGATCAATCCAACATCGAGGGATCCCAAGATGAGATAATATACAGAGAAAAACACTGGTTTGGGTGAATATTCAAAGAAGCCGCATACATGTTGTCTATTGCATTCAGCCAAGCAAGCCTAGAGATACGTAACATTTGGTAACCCATATTCAAGCCGGACATTCCTTTCGTCAACTTTGAGCTCTCTCACAGGCCAATACTGTTTGATTCAGTGATTTGTTTGGTCTCTACTATTCCACAGTCTCAAAAAGCAAGGGAATTTGGTGAACAAAGATTGTTGCCTGAGCCAACACACCCAAGATTTTCAAATCACCGCACACTTGCCAGCCGTGTTCTTTAGGTATATTTCAATTTGGAAAAAATCACTTCGAGGCTCTTGCAGCATTCATAAACACGCCACTGTGCTGGATCATATGGGTTATTGAGTATATCCATCAAACTTCCAATATTAGTACAATGAACCAACTCGTTTTGGGCAAATTAGGGCATAGGGTACAGGGTGTTTTTTATTTAGAAAGTAATGATAGTTATGGCATGTATACATTTAAAAAAAGAAATAAAAATAAAATTGTACCTATTTATTTATGACTTTGAGTTAGTTCAAAAACCTATTTTAATACTAGAATTTTGTAATTTGCAAAACAATCTGACATTCTGAAAAATCAGTTGAAAACATTGCAGATTTATACATTTTTCAGGAAAAAACATCTACGGCTATACATATATCTAACTACTCTTCAACCAAACCTAGAATATGGAAAATGTCATGTGATTATAAAATAGATGTCAGGTCATTTTTCGCTTAGTGAACTTTACATTTAAATAATTATAGGTACACAAATATCCAGTCTCTTCACATCGTAACTCTTTAACTTTAATATGGCGAAGGAGCCGATGTAATAATTAGGTATGATATAGGATAAAGAAAATAACTTTTTCAAATTTCTAGTAAGATTCTTACTTGTTACGACCGGTTTCGAACTGCTGAACCATTTTCAACAATTTTTTTTTTGTTTTTTATTCCTCACTTGAAAATGGTTTAACAAACAGAAACTGGTCGTAACAAATAAAAATCTTACTTGAAATGTATATTCTCATTTTCAAGTTTGTGTTGAGCAGATCA
>NW_019291685.1:52880-72361 GCF_000500325.1 Leptinotarsa decemlineata
AACGTATACAAAATGCTTGCATGCGATTCGTATGCTGTATACCATATGGTGAACATGTCACCCCATTTTTGTTAAAAATGAAGGAGCTGAATGTGGGGTACAGAGTCCAATATTTGATAAAAATGTTTTTGTTTAAGTTGCTTCAAACTAAAACACCTAGTTATTTGAATAGTTTATTAAGCCAGGCATTCTGATATACAAATGGTCAATCAACTTATTCAACATACATACCTAGGCACCGTCCTTTCAAATTTCAAAGATGTTTTTCTTGTACAGCTCCTTTTTATCTGAATAAAATTTTACCCCTATTAAAGCATAATATTCATCAATTTAAGAAAGAAATAATGTTAAGAATATCAAGGATGTTTTTTTTGTACAGCACCTTTTTATCTGAATAAAATTTTACCCCTATCAAAGCATAATATTCATCAATTTAAGAAAGAAATAATGTTAAGAATATTAAGAGTTATTAGCAACTATTTGATGTATTACTTTTTTCTCTTCTCTACTATTGTTATGATGGTAAATAAGTATGTTCATAATTATTTTCTTATACTCACTATATAATTTTTGTGAGGGGTGGAAGATAGCCTTTGGCTAACCCTTTTCCTTTCATGTATAAATGTATTTTTATTCATAATGAACGATATTATTATTATTATATTCAAATGTCACGTTCACTTCCATAATAAATGTGAATATGAAAAAATGTACTTTCATCTGGAATGTTCATACTGATATCCGTGTTTCATACCTAATATGTATATCAATATTACCGATTTGTATTCCCAGATCTTATTCAACTTGAAACCTCTGAAATATTTCTGTAGCACTATCTGTTGTGCCCGTCATCATACTTGAGAAGTGCCCAAATTAATTCGCACCAATATTTTGCAGACTTCTCAACCTGTCTTACAAGAAACAGGTTTTTCTTTCTTGTTAGAAGATTGCCCGCGTTCAGGCTTTTCCCAAAAAGGTAAAAAACTTCCAAATAACTATAGACAAGTCGCTTTGCTCATGACTCATGAAGCAAGCCGTGAACCATCATATCCTTGAATATCTACAATTCAACATCTTGAGCGATCATCAGTATGGCCTTCGAAAACAAAGATCGACAGGCGACCTTCTATCGTAGGTCACCCATATTAGAAAAAATGCAATCGAGAAACATGGAGAGTCGAGAGCTGTGGCGCTTGATATTTCTTAGACCTTCGACCGTGTGTGGCATGAGGGTTTGCTGGCCAAACTTCGATGCCATTGCTTGTCGGATCATTTGTGTATGAATCTTTCTAGCCTTCTGGAAGTACGTTTCCTGCAAGTGGCCGTCGATGGATATCTCACGAATAATTCCACCATCAATGCCGGTATTCCCAAGATATCCATATTGTCTTCAACCCTCTTCTTATTGTATATCAACGACTGATTAGAAAAAAACAAAAATCCAATATATTGCTTTGCTGATGACAGCAAACTCCGTCATTCCATTTGGATTCCAGGACATCGGCGGATGTACATTGTCACCGGCAGCAGGAGGTTGCATATTTTAACGAGGATCCAGAAGTTATTTGGAATTTTGGTGTAACTAACCAGGTTCAACAAATACTACAAAACCCACGGATAGGTTTTCTCCGAACCGGATATGATAATGTCAGGACTGATAATTCTGCTTTCTGCTTCATAAATGGACACCAATATGTCTTGGCACAACCATGTCGCTGGAATTGCAAACGCTGCTTTTCAAAAGTTTGAAACACTGTTCCTGAGCTTTATAAAGCTCAGATCGGACCTTAATTGGATTATTGTTCTCATATATGGAGCTCCACCACTAAGCATACCCTGAAGCTGCTGGAGTTCATCCAGAAATGATCCATTCACCTGATTGCAGACGCGAACATCACTTGCAACCTTGATAGTCTAGCTAGAACATCGAAGAAAGGTTGAGGATTTGTCACTCTTCTATAGATACTTTCACGGGAAGTGTTCAAGTGACTTGGCACATTGGATTATACCAAGAGCGGTACATATCAGAAATACGAGACTGACTGTGGCTGCTCATCGAGTTGAGGTTCAACTTAGTTTCCCTCGAACTTCATTGTTCAAGATCTCTCTCATTTGGAGAACTGCATTTGTGTGGAATGAACTTCCTCCAAATGAATTTAACCCATCAGGGACGGAGTTTTCTTGTTTTTCAAAAAAATGATAATTTCAAGTGAAAGTGCTTCAATTAATTCTAGTGATCAAGAAAATGACGACCAATTATTGAAATATGCATTTTTCTTCAAAATATTGCTGGTTGCCATATGGCAATGCTAGGCATTGCAATGGGTGGATGTGGTCTTCTGGTGCAGAATTAGTAAAATAACGACTTGAATGAAATGTTTTTATTGAAAAAATGTCAGAATTGTCAGGAAGATTTACAAACGGGTATGGAACAATAAATTGCATTTTAGGCAAAGCCCTACGCCACATTTGATACACATTGTTCTNGGTTCGTCATCTTCGAGGGAATCGTTTTGAAAAACTTCTAACTGAGCGGATGCCTTCAGTTGATTTCTTGACAAATTGTCAACAAGCCCTCCTTCATCCTCCTCGCCAGAATCTTCATCAGTCAATTCATTCACATCTGGCGGTTCTATAAAGATGATTCGAACATCGAGGTAGTCTGAATAAGCCATTTGCAATGCTTCTTCCAGAGTTAACCCATCTCTAACAACAAAAAGGAACATCATATAAACATGCAGCCTGTGAAGCCTGGCATTGCCATATGGAAATTCTGAGGTTAGGATCTAATTAGCGGATTATTTCAGTCAAAAGTGCTATTTGTATGTAAAATCATCATTTATTTAGATTTGCATGCTACTATAGACCATAACAGAAGATATTTTGTTGTACCTACATGAAGTTTATATCCATTTTGAAGTCAGCAAATATAACACGCTAGAATATTCAATCACACTAAGGGAAAGAAGCATGCCAGAGTCATCTACTCCTATTTAGAAGTAACGTAAACAATTCGTGAACTGCACCATAGCAGAAAACTGTAAAAATGGATTATGTTCTTTTCAAAAAACAGTATAGATATCAGGTAGATAAGCATTGCCATATGGCAACGCCAGTCTGTTATGTGTTAATATCCAGCGATTCAAATCCAATGTGAATCGCTACTTTCGCACAGGCACGGCTCCTAGAGCGCCTTAAGGAATTCCGTAGTGCTTGTGTTTTGTTTTTGAAAAACTATCTTAGTCATCTCCTGATGGTGCTAACTGAGTCAGCGAAACTAGGGTCGAGAGGGTAGTTTTGTCCCGGTGTAGAAATAGTATTTTATTAGGTACACTATTGTACGTATCCTTAAAACTACTTCAATTCTCTGTAGAAGAAAGATCACATGAATCTTTGTGTGCTGTTTTTGTTCAACCCTGATCATTTTGACAACGGTAAATTTGCGATTTTCCGACATAAATCTCAGAGTTCTCTATGTCAGTTGCAAAGAACAGCAGAAGACATACAAAAAATTACTTACCATTTTTCTTTCAGTTCAAGAGGAAGAAGGACGGCCCAATTCTCCGTCTATTGTGCGGATGACAAATTTTCGATGCAAATAATAAAAGACGTTCGTTGGTGTTAATCCGCTTCGAGTATTTACGGCCGGGTGCTATTCCGCCAGTGGAAGGGGAGAAAGAAATCAGGAAATTCCCATCCATTAACTCTTATTATTTTGAGAAAGATTACTCGTTGGAAAATGGTAGATGAGTATCAGTATGGTCAGTACATATCCGATATGCTTATATTCGTTATGTACCTGTGCCTCAATATTTGAAAAATAGGATTCATATAATCAATTCATTTAGATACAAAGATATTACTTTTGCTTATTTGATTTGTACACATCTGAAAGATAGTTTCGAAATGGAATCCAAATGAAATCACTCATGCGACTCACTTTCATACTTTCCTTACGGATTTTGTATGTAATAGTTCATAGAAATGGGAATAATGCCTATTTCATCTACTACTTTCTTTCGAAAGTATGACAACAGTTGATCAAATTACAGCAATTTTTGTGTTGTTTCGATGCAAAATTGAAAGATCTCCTATTTATAAAATAGGAAACTTTTTCTATGAATGCAGCAGTGGCTTGTGTTAGGTTAGATCCAAATTGAGTGGGTCCATTTGACCATCTACCGCAACCCGCAAGGGTTTATTATGGCTAACGCCTATTCATACTCGACCAAATAAACCCAGCTTCTTAACGAAGCCGATTAGTTTGTATGGTGAGTGGTCTTTCAGGTCAGATGGTAAGAGTACGGCTCTGGTGAACTTTATAAACCTGATTTGGTCCCAAGCGGGCTCAAGCAGGCACAAAGTATATGCTCTGCTGTTTCATCGTTAATGAGATAGTCGGATAGTCAAGGCGCAAACGTTTGCTAACCTGTTAATGGGGGGGTTTGTTGCGGTTTCATAAGGTACCCCGCTCTTGAGGAGGTGATTCAGTCGTTTCCTGGGAGCACCACCAAACCATTTTTTTTCAGGTTCAGGTATTAGATCAGAAGTTGAAGAGTTGAGAAGCTCTTGCTCGACATCCATCTCCTCTGTAGACTCGCTCCTGATCTGAATTTACAGGAAGGTCAGGTGGAGTCGTAAGCTCTACATCCATCTCTTCTTCAGACTCGCTTCTGATGTCATTCAGTCAGGAAATAACAGAACCACGAGTGATTCTGTCAATCTCGTATCCAGCGGGGCTACGTGGAAGCAGGCATCCGATGGCCGGATTGCTCAACCCCGACCTTTCTAGCCAATGCACTCGCCAAAAACAGCATGGACAGTGGTTCAGGCAGTGAAAGATGAACAAGGACCGCCAATCCGCCTGCAGCGTTGGGAGACAATTTGCGAAAATCTGAAAAATATTTTATTTCTCGTAACCATAAACTAGATTGTTGTTTCGCTATACGTAATATAGAAGATATGATTACTGAAAGTGCAGAAAACACGGGTATCTGAGTTTTCTTCATCTCCTAATGATGCCAACTATGTTGGTGAAACGCGCCCCTAGAAGAGTCTGGAATTTCGGGTGATTGGGAAAAGTACTTGTTTTTAAGTTTCCATATTTCACCTATTTTGGAATGATGCCATTGCAAAACACGGAGAGTTCCGAAATGTTTCGCTCGATATTTTTCAGGCTAATGATCGTGTTCAATTGATGAATCAGTCAATCGATATTTATTCGTGTCCGGCATTAAAAATGAAAGGTGGAACTAGAAGCCTTGACGTAAAATAATTCCAAAACAAGAACTTTGCCCACTCACTTGATTCACCATACTCTTTTCGAGGCGCATCTCCCCAACCAAGAGGTGAAGAAAACCCGAATTTAGACGCCAACTTGCTTGGTCGAGAAAAATATTGTAGTTCTGGTGATTGGTTAAAGTACTTAGATCTGGTACTGAAGATTAACTGAATTTTGTTAACGTTATTGTTTGCCAGTTTTTGTTCAGGGCTCTCCAACTTTCTCAATAACCATTCCTCTTGAGCAACAATCAATGGTTCCGACTCATATACCTCCATCAACTATTTCAAAATGGTTGTAAATATATGAGCGATTTTTATTGCTTCACGAAGCTCAAATTGAACAGTCTTTGGTATATCGCTCAAATACTGAGCTCTGCCTTTATGAATACTTTGATGTTATTAGATGCTGAGCAGAATAAAACAGCAGATAACATAAGCAAGCAACTTTGTTCAATATACCCGTCATCTAAACCATATTTCGAATGACTGACTGGTTGAGCTAAGTTTATTCTTCACGATTTTCCTAATCCATTGAAAGATACCAAGAAAGCGATTCTATCTATATCTCAGATTGGATTTTTGGCTTCACATAATAACATAGTCTTCTACGTCCGGAGTCATGATTCGAAAGAAGAAAATCTGGTGAACCGTGGTTGAAGAAGAATCTCATGTAACAAATGTACTATCTGCCACTGAATCAGACATCAGAAATCATCAGTGGTGAGTTGACTGCACGGACGAAGATTACATTTCGAAGTCTCATCAACGACTTTTTGTTTACGAAAATTAAAATCTACTTGAAGTGTTCGTCGGTTGGTGTGGCGTTGAGAACCAGTAAAGTCTCACCAGTACCGTGTGGTACGAAGCCCTAGATATTGACATTAACAAGAATAACCCAGGACTAACCGGTAACGGTTAGTCAATTGCAATTTCATGCGTTGGTACCGTTGGATGGTCCTTTACTGGCTTACGTGTGAAGCGTCTTACTCAGGTTCATTGACGAGAGGCTAACCTCGTCTTGCCAATTCAGTGAAGTCAACATAGTATTGACCGTTTCAACAGTCCACAGTCCACTAATGTTTCCAATTTGCCTTATCGAATTACTTCATGTATTAGCCTAAGGTTTAAATGGAAAATGGGAAAAATACCAGTGTGGTCGAAACAGAACTGGCTGATATCTCAATCGCCACAAAAAAATAACCAGGAAAGGATAACAATCTGAACTGACGGCAGACAAACCCTATTAGCCTTGAACAGATAACGTGCTACCTCAGAGCTAGTACTAGAGTGCCACCAAGATTTAGCCAAAGCCTCGATAGATGATAACATTATCCTGAGGTGGGTTGAAGGGTACGACAGGAGTAAAGGTATTGCCGACTTAGTCCAGCCGCTGGTATTGCCAGTGGCTGGACTAAGAATTTTGGGATCCAGTGGCACCTACGGCCTGATGATTTCGACAATTGCGAAACTACCCAAATGTTACACTCATGCTCAATCCCTAAAGAAATGATATGGAATCAAAGGATGTAATATTGCCAAGATCACCCTGGGCGAACCTGGGAAGCTGGTGCCGAAGAAATATATGGTGATGACCAAGAGTAGGATTTCTGACTGGCAACTGTCAAGTGAGGAAACACCTACATAATATGGGGCTAGTGGACACACCTCTATGCAGGATGTGTGAACAGGAAGATGAGACTGTCAGGCATGTCCTATGTGAGTGCCCGGAGTTTTGGCCTACACCTGCCGGTATAAAGGATATGTCTTTCAGCGACCTGTCCACCTTTCTGGAAAGGACAGGATGGACGATGATTCAGGAGGACAAATCCTCCTGGATCATCGAGCATGTACAATGGGTCACATGTAGCATAAGTGCTGTGGGCTCACACTCACCCTCCCTACCCTGCAGATACAGATACTTCATGTCTTACTTCTAACCTAACTTTTGTATTGTGTGGGGAGTGGTTTCAATTTTTCATGTTTATATTACCCTAGGAACAGGGTAACACTTTCAGATCAACAAATCAATGATAAAGCGCAAAGTCATTTGTCACATTTGCAGTGATCGAAAAAGAAAACATTTTGTCTCTTTGACGGTGGCGCTGCTGACATGTGACTTAAATCTTGCTGGGATTGATCTAAGCCACCTAGGGCTTTCTTTCACTCGGAGTACTGGTCAGAATCCATGGTACTCAACGCCACATAAACCTACAAACACATCAAACGGAAATGCAGGGTCTGTGGAATAGCCACATGCAATTGTGGCCCACAGTTGGCTGCGTTTTTGTGGAGAACATTCTGAGAATCTGTTTGAAGTTTGTTATCAGAAATTTCAATAATATTTATGCAAAGTTCCATCTGAATTGGGATACAAAGAACTCAAATTCAAAATGAGTTCATGTATTTTGAGTAGAAGTTTATTGATCAAGATTGTGAAACGTACTCTATTTATATTCATTCGTCAAATTCATTCTACTTTGAATTAATAAAAAACTATATACCTGAAATGTCATGATGTTACAAAGCCTCTGTTTTACCGAAGGTTTTCCCACTGGAACTCAAAAAATATTTTCAGTATTCGCCTCAATCTGTGAATTCAAATATTCTGAATCAAAGCTCTGAGAGGAGTTGCATATTTCAGAAATATTGAAAATACTGATAAGTACTTTGTTCCGAAACTACTGTATATGGAGGGGCGATTACCAGTTTGGTTAGCTTGGGAGCTCGTTCTACTCATTTATTCGACCGCTATGTGAAACGGTGGTTCGAGCCCTACATTCATAAGATCGATTTTCACTGCGTATCGTCCAATCCGTACCAGGAATCGCACGTTAAGAGTTAAAACCTAGTTAATCCTCATCACGTACAAGTTTTGCTTCTGAGGATTGCCGTTCAAAAATAGTCAACTTTGTATCAATTCAACCTACTCTCCAATTCTATAAGCTATGTTATCGTTTATAGTGTCTGTATGACCACTGGCGCTGTAGGAGCTTTCCCGGATATTTTGGCTCCATCCACTCGGTATCATCATCGTTGGCTGGTCTGATTTATAATCGTTCCTGAGTAATTTATATCTTCGGCCGCTTTTATTGTTCCATCGCAAGTTGGGGTCTGCTTGCGGGTCCTAATATATGGCTTGATAAAGCAACTGCTCGGAAGTTTTCACTTTTCCAACAGAACTTCCTGCCAGAGAAAAATGCAACTCCGCAATTTTTCTGTTCTCCCAAATGGAATGAATATTTTTATGGTGTTGAATTTTGTGCTTTATCAACGATCCATTTTGGGTTGAGAATTCTTTAAAAAAACGTTCGACCTATCAGATATGATGTAATGAGCGATTTCATTTCTCTGGTATCATTTAACATGCAAAAAACAGACTATATGATTCCAATTTTTGTGTTCATTTTGATTTGTAAATTGTGAATGGAACATTTTTATATGTATATATTTCTAAATTATTGATTTTAAATAGCTCAAGTTTTACTATTTTCTATTACTTCGAATGGAAATGTCAGTTGAATACAGAGTTCGTCAAGATGTATAACTTTCAAGTTAATGATTTGTATATGAATGCTATAATACATCAGTTTCAATATTTATCAGTCATACTACACACTTATTCGAAATCAATTGTAGACAACTGTGACGATTTTGAGAGACTTGAATACTATACTGAAGTATCAAAAACAGCACAAGAAATCAAACGTTCTCTACATTTACATTCTGAGGAAAACACTACCCTCGTTTTTCCCTATACAACCCCTGATAGCGAAATACTACTTTTGAACAGTAGATTATCACATGAATAGTGTACCAACTCAACATCAACAAATCTTATGGTCCTGATACCGTACCTGTCACCATATCCAACGGATGCGTCAATGATGGCTTATCAGTCCATCTTTGTTCGTGACTTTTCAGCTTTTTCAAATACTGTTCCTTACAAATGGTCAACGACTGTTTTTTTATACCTTCGCCATAATGACGGTGTACCACACGGATCAATATAGAACAGACCTTAGCTAGAAGACAGCAAGAACTCCACAAGGAAGAGAAGCTGCCACAACCAGTACTTGTACTTCCCTACATCAGAGGATTATCGGAAAGGATAAGACGGATTGGGTCCAAGTATAACATCAGGACCTGCTTCAGAACTGGGAACACTATCCGTAGCAGCCTCACGAAAACCAGGCCACCAAACGCGGACTGCGATTCCAAGAATTGCATTTATTTTCGGTTAATCTTTTTGATTTTTTCAGAGTTGCCAAATCAATTTATATTATATTAGACAATGGGAGTCTAAACTGAGGAAAAATCAGAGATCCTTCGATCTCTATTTCGAATCAGAAAGTTGCACTCATTACAGCAACATTCGAAGCTTCATAGAGCTCAAACTAGAAAAAGTGCGGCCAAACGTGAAAGAAATGCTCACTGTGTTCTTGAAATTAAATGGCATTAGCATTGTGATTTTTTTCTTTTTCCATAAAATGAAGATTTCATATGAGTTACTTTCGAAATAGAGTGCAGAAGTAGAATATTTGATAGGTGAATGTCACCTATATTAGTTACATACCTATGCATTCATTGTTAGGAATCACACGTTAAAAGGTAAGACCTCGTTAGTCCTTAGCTCGCACAAGTTTCTCAACTTCTAAGAGTTGTCGTTCGTGTGGAAACGGATTAACGGAAAACAGATTTTAAACAGATTCATCACAAGTATTATTTCAACTCACTCAGTTCAAAGAGTTCAGAATCATGGAACTCAACTCCAGTATTTTCCAGGATATTGGGTCCAAAATATGATTTTCACGAGAATTCCATAACTTACAGTATATGTGATTTGATGATGTTTTTTCTTCAAATAATAATACCATAATACAATAAAATCGGACTAAATACTGTCTTCTGTATTTTATACCCACTCTGTTTAACACGAGTTCCACTAGAGAGCTACATCCGTTCATCCCCTGATAAAGCCACTCTGGTTGAGGAAGTGCGCGACGATAAGAATATGGCAGTTTTGCTTTTGTTTCCATTCATCAAATATACTTCACATCTAAAAACTATAATTCACATCATAACATTAAGAGGTCTGAAGCGCATTAGATTTCTTTTATTCATAATTCCATTCGGAACGAAACAAAGATTGATAGTGTTGAAAAGAGGGTTCATCCGGAATAGAAGAAAACTTTTAATCCATCAAAGTTTTATCTGACGCTAAGAACTGCTACTTAGCGTTCCTGTTCCAGCTTACATGGACGGTGGAATTGAAAAATTGTGTGACTAAAATTCATGAATAAAAGAAGATGACTTAGGTTCATGTTGTTTGAAGTGTTGTTTGATTATGTTTTCTCCCCAGCTTCAATTATTGAGTCATAATAACTTCCAGAATGGTAAATAACTTCAATTGTGAAAGATGACACATCTTAAGATTTCAACTGTTCGATAAACTGAAAAGTAATTAAATCCAATTTTGATATAAAATACAAGTGCACAAAATGATGTCTAAAAAATCAGTTGAAATTTTCAGTTTTGACATCAAGCACGATGGCAATCAGGTACAATATATATGAATAATGAAATAATGATTCATGAGCTTCCCTACTACAGGTGATTGATGTTTGAAGTCAGTAAAATACATAAGAGCGAATTACATATGTAATTGAAGACAATTTTGAGCAGAACAAAACAAAAAAGAATTCACAGGCAGAAACAATGAAAATATTATTGTACATCACGAATACTTTTTTAGAAACAATAAATCAGTGAAAATATTATAATTTTTGTCATCATTTGTTTCATTTCAGCGTTGAAAACCCAAGCACCAAAGGGATTTCCTTCGATGAATTCTACGCGTTTTTAGGTTCGCTGTAATTTTTTAGTTATTTTCGGGCCTTTGGAAATCTTCTGAAATCTATAGGCGAGAGACGTAACCCTTTCAAATCCAGTTATGTCTCTATTGAATTCAACATCGCCTAGATTATTAAAGGCGTAGTGCCTATTATTCCATTATATCCTTCATTCCTTCTGTTTTAGAACAAAATCCATCTCTCTCGGAGCTGAAAACTCCACTATTTCACCTATTAAAGTTTGGAAGAATATTATGTGGATAGAATAGAATGATAAGTAGACCTAAACTATACACTTTGATATCATAAACCTTCTATTGTTTGTTATATTTTGAATTTCAAATAGGTGACTGATTGTTTTTAATTAATTTAATTTTATATGGTAGTGACTGTCTACTAGCTCCATATTATGAAGGTCTTTCCTTAGTTGACAGTGGCCAGTCATAAATCCTAAGCGTAAATTTTCCTGGTCATCGCCAGATATTTCTTCGACGCCAGCTTCCCAGGGTGGCCCAAGGTGATCCTGGCAACACTGCATGGGTGTAACATTTGGCTGGTTCCGCAATTGTCGAAGTCACCAGGCCGTAGGTGCCACTGGGTCCTAAAATTCTTAGTCCAGCCTCTTCCTTGGCTGAAGAGTCAGCAATACGATCACCCTCACTCCTGCCGTGCCCTTTAACCCACCTCAGAATAATGTTATTATCTACCAAGGCTTTGGCTAAATCTTGATGACACTCTAGTACTAGCCCTGAGGTTACACGTTTTCTGTTCAAAGCTAATAGGGCTTGTCTGATGTCAGTGCAGCTTGTTATCTTTTTGCCAGAAATTCCTCTCCTGGTTATTTATTTTGTGGCGATTGAGATACCAGCCAGTTCTGTTTGGACCACGCTGGTATTTTTCTCATTTCCCACTCAATCCTTAGGCTTAGTGATCTGGAGTACACTCCACATCCTGGGCCTTCTTTGGTTTTTGAGCCGTCTGTTCATATACGTATTGAATTTGTAGCATCTGACTCTGTGTTCTGTTTTATTTATATTTTATGGGATTTATTGAACACAAACCTGGGTTCAATTGCATCACTGGTTGCCTGAAGCAGAGGTTGCGCAGTAAGTGCTTTCTGCCATTGGCCCAGCCTCAATTGACCCATTCAACTTCGAGGTTTATACCAGCTGTGCGCAATCGTACCATGGCCATTAACGCAACCTCCTTAACGTACAGGTCCAAAAGGGTCAGACCCGTAATCAATTCCATCGCCGCAGTTGGTGTTATTCTCATGGCTTCTGTGATGTTTGAACAAGCCAGTTGCTGTATTTGATATAATTTTTGGATGGCCGTTGCTTGTAGAGCTTTCGGTCCCCATGCAATGGCACCGTACGTAATAATAAGACATAGGTCTTATTATTACAGTATAGATCCAGGTGACCACACATTATGAAAGACCCATGTACGTCCCAGTGTGCTCCGACATTGCTCATGAGCCTTATATGCTTTTTTTGCTCTACTCCGTAGGTGAAAGTGCCATGCTAGCTTTTTGTCGGGGATAGTACCAAGGTATTTCACCTCTTCAGAGAAGTTTAATTTGATTTTGTATATACACGCTTTGTCAATACGAAATTATTCTTTGATATCACAGCATATTTTGATTGGGAGTGGTTTCAACTTATACATTATGTTTAGCACCATTCAATCGGTTCATCGGTTCAATTTTAGTGAATTTATAATCATGCATTTTATGTCTTCGCAAGATTCTTTGAAACGATGAATATTTTATACCCAAATCTTCTTCAGCACTTCTTATCGATGACTCGGGAAATGCGTGAAAATATGCTGGAAAATAATCTGGTTGTCTTCGAAAGTTACGGGTCGAGGCAAGTTTCTTGGTGCTTTTAAAGTTGATCCAAATGCATTGAAATTGTTCTGAATTCGTATAAATTTCTTGAGGTTCATTGGCGGTAGATTCGGCTACATTTCATTGAACTTTCTACATGTTCTGCTGATAATTTTGTCACACTGTCCAAAAATAATAAACAAATTCATAAGAACTTCGTTTGAATCGTTTTGTTCCATCGTTTTGAAGGTATTTGCAACTTCTGAAGTGACGAAAATGTCGATATTATTAGGAGAATGTCACAACGCTACTGTCAAATAGTAATCATGGCCTGCTTACCAAATACCGAATGGAAATACCATTCTGAAGAGACATTTTCACAAATAAATGTTCATAAGTCCGAAACTTGACTAGTTAGGTATAGGTATGATATACATAGAAAGAAAGCAAATTTCAGCAGCTTTCCGAATTTTTAATAACATACAGGGTGTTCCATTCAAAATAATCAAATTTCAGCAACTTTTTCAAGCAAACGAAAAACTGTATTTTTTTACCACCCTGTATTGAAGTAACGGAAATTAGGTTGACGTGTGGGAAGTGTCCAAGTATCACCTAACTCCAAACCAAATTTCGATATCATAGTACTTCTTAACTAAAAGATATCGGCATTTTTAGAAGTCATGATTTTCGAAGAAAAAAATTGAAATTAATTTTTATTTCGAAAACGGTAACAGATAGGCATAGGGAAATATCAAGAAAAGTTGTCGGACAATTGTTGGAGATTCCAAAAATAATATTATATACAGAGTGTTCCATTTGAAAAATCAAAGTTGCTACTGCTTTCTAATAGAAACGGCAACACCGCATTGTCGAAAATATTTTAGTTGGCTAGAGAATGTCCGAATATGCCCTCCATTGAATTTTTAACGTGATCCGTTGTCTGGTTCACCAGTAACGTCTAATGTGCCATCCACCGTGAATCAGCCTGTATAGTTCGTGAAATGATTTTCCCACGAATCAAAGATAGGCAAACAGAAGCGCACATTTTGGATAATCTGGAAAAACTCTAATAAAACTTGAGTTTTCGCGAACAATGTCGCTGACAGTAACTAGTTTGTCAATAATTTTCACTTCATACTTCCCATTGTAGTTTTATTTTAGTTTGGTTTCAATAACGAGTATATTTTCTTCAGTAGAAAAAATAGTATCTATATTTCTATATGTAAGCAACAGTAACCAAACGGTAGTTCTGCAGTCACCCCGTAGTAACATCTGAGAGACGGCGAACGAACGCGTCGAATCGAGATGCTGTCTCGTCGGAAAAGAGCATGAATGATGGATGGATTGCGTTTCCCCGCTGCAAATCGCAGACTAGGCTAGCTCGTTTGAGGTTAGGGTAGGTCAGTGACAGACGAACGAGTACCGACGAACTCGGGACAGACGAACAGACAGAAAAAAGTTCAGGCAGTCGGTATCCAGACAGAGCATTCTAATCACCCTGTCATCGTGATTGAAGTCTCGCTAGAGACTTGTCCCCGCCCTACCAGACAACCTAGTGTGTGGATCATCAATTATTTATCTTATTTTATCTAGCCAGCACGGATTTATTGTTATAGCTGAGGAATATTGAATGATACCGGTTGTGGAGAGTTTGTTCTTGAATGCGAAGCTCCTGGTAAATAACTCATGGGCATTAGTCAAGAAAAATACGAATTTACGAATCTGAAAGAGGGCTGGGCTATACTCAAGTGGTTTTTCCAAACAATCCAAAGTTTTTTCAAAGCATTTCTGGTTATTATTTGGAGTGCTACATCATATTTTGTTTGCTGTCATGTGAGAGGTTGCTTTCACACCGAAAAAACTGAAAAAATGATCATTGTGACAACTTAATGAATTAACTGTCTTAAACCAATTTATTTCCAACAGTATTTCATTTCTTTATTTTTTCATCCCGTGTTCATTTTTTAATTTTTTTTATGTTGTTTGTATGTTATTTCATTGTAATTTCAGTTTTTGGATTAGTAAAATTGTTATTCTTCCAGCTAATCTCTTTAATTTTTTACAAATTCTTTCAGGGATTTCAAATCAATTTATATCATATTAGACAATGGGAGTCCGAACTGATGAAATATAAAAAACGCAATAATTCCGCAGTGTTTTTCAGCAACTTTAAATAAATGACAAGTGAAAGATGACAGAGGAGGAAGAAAATTGAATCGTGACAATATTTTGGTAATGAGAATAGTTGAATTGAGACGCGGAAATGTTTCTTTCTATAAATACTTGAGCACAAGAATATTTTAGCTATCTTCTGTACTAAATGAAGCTTTCATAATTCCAGACACGAAACATAAACGAAGCATCTCACAACAAGGGTCAGTTGCAACCCTTCCACCCTGGCAAAAACTTCGTAGCCATCTCACGGCATGCCCCGGTTTATCCAACAATCTGAGTGGTTACATATGACTTGTGCAAGCCGACAGACAGACCAACGGCGACCGAGAAAAAGTATGAAAGAAAAAAGGATGAAGTGCATTTTATCCATGCAGTCCGGCCAGCAGTAGACGGGGACGGGTTTTTTTCTCTTCGGAATCTCCAATTCAGGCCGCAGAGAGTCTCCAGAAATAATAGTTTCAAAGTGATTTGTCGGTGAATGACAGGCTTTCGAATCTCCGTTATGTCGAAGATAAGCAGTAAACGATGAAAAACTTGGTGAGAGCTCGGGTTGAAATCCTTTTTTAATTTTTAAATCGTTTTTTACGTTTTATTTCATCATTCCATCATTTTCATCGATCACATTTCGCTTTAAGAGTCATCTCTCAAATCATTATTTTTTCAGATCACGATAATCCATATTCTATGTGAATTACCCTCTTTATAATTTTGAATTTCAACCTTTTTGTTCGCGTTATTTCAATTGGAAGTCCGAATCACTAATATTGTGGCCTGAGTGTTTTGGGTGTATACTCACCCTCCCTTCTATACAGGGTGTAACTAAATAAGTTTTAAACATTTGAGGAGGTGATTCCTCGTCGTAAGGGGTGGAAAACTCAACCCCTTAAATTCATTTCCAATGTAACTTTTTGTCTTATTATTTGTTTACCATTTAAAAATTTATATACGATAGCCTGTTTCATTCTAAAGAAAAATGTCTCGTGGATTTTTTGTCCAAAATAAACCAGTTCGCATCAAAAAATTATTTTACGAACAACTACAGAGATACATCGTCATAAATGCGAAAATACGAAACTAACCTATCTATTAGGTCGCTATTAGTGATAGTGGCAATTGAATTGGTATGACGCTGTCAGTTTATGAATTTTCGAAATTGAATTATTACTAATTGTGTGTTGTTGTTCTGTCCTTAATTTATTACTTTAATAATTCACTTGTTATTAAAATGGCATACACAAATGAGAAAATGGCTGATATGCATTACGTTTACGGTCTGTCGCAGCGGAATGGGTGAGGAGCTTATAGAAGATATGCTAAAATGTATCCCCAACGGCAGCATCCTTCACATAGAATATTTGCTCGACTTCATCAACGATTACGAGAATATGGTTCATTCGACAAAAGAACGCAGGGTTGTGGTCGCCATCGAGAAGTACGAACACCACAGCTTGAGGAAGCAGTACTCAATTTGATTGAAGAACAACCTACTACCAGTGGATTGCTTTCCAGCTGAATTTTGATCATATGACGGTTTTTCGAATTTTGAAGGAACAACTCTTATACCCTCACCATCTGCAACGGATACAGGCACTGTTACCGCGAGACTTTCCGAACCGTCTTGAATTTTGCAATTGGATGTTGGAAATGATTAGAAGAAATTGTGACTTTCTGAAGACGATAGAATTCACAGACGAATGTAGTTTTTCTCGGGACAAGATTATCAATTTTCATAATTACCACATATGGGCTGATGAAAACCCTCACGCTATTGTCGAAACTAACCACCAAGAACAGTTTTCTCTTAACGTGTGGCTCGGAGTTATTGGGGATGATTTAATTGGGCCTCATTTTCTACCTCCTCGATTAAATGGTGAGGCATACGTTCGATTTTTAAGAGAAGTGCATCCAGTACTGCTGGAGGAAGTTCCTTTGGGCGTCAGAAGGGATATGTTTTTTTATGCATGATGGGGCTCCCGCCCATTTTAGTCAAGTAGCACGTCAGCATTTAACTGAAACATATGCAAATCAGTGGATAGGTCGAGGAGGACCACAGAACTGGCCCGCTCGATCCTCGGATCTCAATCCTCTCAATTTCTCTATTTGGGGCCATTTAGAGCATTTGGTTTATCGTACCCCTGTTCGCGATGTAGAGGACTTGAATAACCGCATCATTGATGTGTGCAGGGTAATTAGAGAGACTCCAGGAATATTTGAGCGAATACGTGGCTCAATGCGCCGACGTCTAGACGCATGCGTAATGTCTGAAGGTAGACATATTGAACATTTACTATGATTTCTACATGATGTGTGTTTTGTTATTAATGAATTAGTTTTGCTTATTACCCTTCAATCGTTTAATGCAGGTGATAACTACAAAATAACAATAAATCCAGTTCGCATTTATGACAATGTATCTTTGTAGTTGTTCGTAAAATAATGTTTTGCTGCGAACTGGTTTATTTTGGGCAAAAAACCCAAGATACCTTTTTTGTTCAGAATGAAATATGCTATTGGAAATGAATGTTCAAATGGTAAAAAAATAATAAGACAAAAAGTTACATTGGAAATAAATTTTAGGGGTTGCGTTTTCCACCCCTTACAACCATGGGGTAAATCAAATAAATTACTGGCTAAATGTCTTTTCGGTAGTACAAAACGTCAGGTTAATTTCAATACTATAACTTTTTCAGTGCTTGTGAAAAAATTTGTTATACAAGTTTTATGTACCCCCTTTAAGGGACTGTATCCTAAGAAGGGATGCTCCAATGAAGTTTCTTTCTATGAAAGATCCTATCTCTTTTTCGATGAGGAATCAACTCCTTGAATGTTTTACACTTATTCAGTTACACCCTGTACACACACATACATACGTATTCATATGTGTTATACATGTAAAATGAAGTCGTTACAGGGCAAACTTGCCATTTAAATTCAAAGTTAATGATGTTTTCTAGAAGACGAAACGTCTTTTAGAAAACATAACGTAGAAAAATTTTACGTTACCGTGTAGTCCTCAGAAAGTGGTCATTGCAAAGTGCTATTTGTTTTACATTTCCTTCGTAAATAAAGCTAGGATGAAATGGAAACGAAATTCCCAAATTTCGGTTTTTCTCGGATATCTTCGATACTTTTCGGAAGATTGAAACTTTGTGAATGGCATATTATTAGGCACATAAATGTGCTACTTTTCTTCAATTCAATCGACCCCATCACTTACCGTTTCCTATGTCCCAATGGTGTTCATTGTTATCTGGGACACAGTGTATAAGTTTTTTCAGTGCAAAAATAGTCCACAAGTAATTTTTTCCTCAACAGCTCGTTCTCAGAGGAAAAATATAGTTTGAGAAACTAAAAAACATGCTTTCAAAGAACATCGAATTAAAAAGTTAAAAATAATTTTTTTAAATACGCTTAAAACAATAACGAACGGGAAATACTCGTATTATTGTGAAAAAAGCGCGGGATATACAAAAAATATTCCACAAAGCGTCCACGCTTTCTTCGCAATAATACTAGTATTTTTCGTTCGTTATTGTTTCAAGCTTATTTTAACAAAAATATTTCTAACTTTTTAGTTCGATGTTTTTAGCGTGTTTTTTAGTTTTTTATACAATATTTATTTTTAATTTTTCAGTTTCGTATGCTATAAAAGCGTGTTTTTTTAGTATTTTCAAAGTATATTTATTTTATCTGAACTTTGGGATCAATCAGCCGTATATTGTTCAGAAAAATGACCATTGATATTTTTCTATTCCGGAGAGGGAGCCTGAAAATCAGCTAAGCTAATCAGCTAAGGCATCAGGCCCGCAAAAGAGGCGCGGGTGTTAATAAAAAATTAATAAAAAACTACTTTTTCAAATGGAGAAATACATGTAAAGTGAGCTCGAATTATAATAATGATGATGATAATAATACTGTTCATTCCTTTTAGATCATACATTTACGATGTATGAAACGTCAAACACAAGTATATTAAAACAACAATATGCAGATTAAAATATAACGGAGTTACATCAAGTGAAAAACAATTATTGTGTACAATATACATTTAAATACATATGTATACATAATACACACATTATGTACGGTCATTTTCATAGAAGTCTTCCACTGAATAAATAGTCCAATCAATTAAAAACTCTTAGAGGTCAATTTTGAACTTTTTGATATCGGAGAAATTTTTTAGAGTAGTAGGTAGACAATTGAAAAGTCTTGCTCTGGCCAAAAAGTTAGACTTTTCATAGGTTGAAGTCCTATTTTGTTTAATTTTGATTGAATTTCCTGATCTTGTGGTATATCAATGGCACTGAGAATTGGACACGTAGTCATTCATATTTTTCCAAGTA
>NW_019291686.1:0-19450 GCF_000500325.1 Leptinotarsa decemlineata
GTATCGATCTGATTTTTCTGTTGGAAATATAATTCTTTGAGAGGCACATAATTCATTAAATCAGCTGAATTTGGCGCCAATTTCTGTGATAGTTGGGTGAAAGTATTAGGTTAGTAAAATGAAAGGAGAAGGGGAAAATTTACGCTTCAATGAACAATATTCAGCTATAAAAGCTGTGGGACTCATCAATCAGTTATGAGTTCCAATTTGTTTTGTGCTTTGTTCAAAATGTTTCGTTTGTTTCCTGTTATTGCCGCTTCCTGCTGTCGTATGGTACCCCTACCTACGGAAATCTTTCTTGTCCTATTCCTAGATTACCAATGAGCCTCATTCTAAGAGACGTAAGCTAAAAGAATCAGCGTATATTCTCATGTCTGGAGAGAATTGTATCTCGAATAGCTCCTTAGAGATATACCGTACTTGGCTACCCATCTTGAAGAAAACTTTGGATAGTGGCGAAATGGCAACAAACTGATATCGGATAGTACCTTGTAATACATCGAATGTTTCAGTTGTCAATCAACAACATTGACATAATTTCATATTTCAAAACTTCTTTGACATCTGTCGAAGAAGTAAATAAATAAGCTATCAAAAAAGGAATAACTGCATATATATTTGAATTTTTTATCCATTTCTGAAGACGGAGGCAGATTTTGGCCTCCGAAACGTAAAAGATAAGTATTATTTCTTAATAATTTTTTTGATAGGCAAAATTGTTAAATACGACAGGTAACTGATAAATAGAAGATTTTTCTTTGTGAAAAATACTTTGATTTTTACGCAGTTCACCCCGATAAGTTGTAAACTTAAAAGTTTGCCCTTCTACACTTGTATAAAGTTCTCCATTATAATTTTTATATTTTTTCAGATTGTGGAAGTTAACAATTACCTAAAAAAGTTCGATAAAAAAGCACCTTCCTCTTGTGACATCATTCAATTGGGATTTTACAAATTTGACAGCAATCAATGATTTCCTTCTTAGGATGCGGCTTCAACTCGAAAATGTACTGAACACTCGAAGGACCAAAATGTTTAGGCAAACTTCTTATTTTCGGCAAAATAAGATTCTATTTCACTTTTTTGTTTTTTATTCCAAAAACAAAACTAACAACAATAATGGTAACTATATAAAACAATAAACAATCCCAACTTCAATACTAGATGTGAAATTAATTCACAACAGGTCTCACTTGTCGAAACCTTTCGATTGCTTCTTCTCAGAATTTGTGACTTTCATGCAGAATGTTTCTGGAAAATTGAACATATCGTGTTCTCATTTCTTTCTTGTTTGGATTTCCTTCTTCAATTTTTTTCTCATCCATTTTCTACTTTGCCAACTCTTTTCTTTCATTGTTGTAGGCTTATTATAGGCGTAACAGGGTAACTTTCTCTTCTATATCGTTCTTGAATCTGAATTTCCTAAATCTTCTGCTTTGTGGGGTTTTACAAGGTGATACAGAAGTTGTTTCGTTTTTTTTTACGAGAGTGGCGTGTTTTCTCTATACTTCTTGTTTCTCTTTTTGTACGGATGTGATATCGGTGAAAATAGAAATATTAGTACACTTCAACTTGTTGTTATTATAGGGGACTATTGTTTGCTTTTCAGAATTCATGAATGTTATCAAATGTCGGTTCCTTTCAGTTCAATCTTTATCGAAGCAAATTATAAAGAGAAGCTCCTCATCCAAAGAATGGCGGGTGTGTCCCAGCGGGTGGTCTGAGACACACCCGTTTGTGATTTGAATTTACCGCGAAATTGACATTGTGGCCATGAAATTATGATCCGTTCTCAACTTCCGATAGTTGACTCTCAAAACAAATAGAGTGCGGACATCGTTTTGTTATCCTGATCGCTGTTCGTGTTTCCATGTGCTCAAAGTAAGTAGTCACGTTTGTTCAATTATTTCATAAACATTTATAGAGAAACCCACCAAAGGCAGTATGATATAAAGTTAGATGTATTAACGACATTATTCTGTATTTTGACTATTCTGTCGCATTTTATTTTTTATGATTCGAATATAAGCTACTTAAATACACAGGGGGAGGATTGGAACATGGCGTTCAGGGTGTTATGGGACATGTCCCAGACCTCCCCTCCATTGAAAATGAAAAATGTTGATCATTTTTGTCCCAAAACATTCAATATTTAGGTTAGTTTGAAATATTCCAAGAGAAAACGATGAACTTGTTGTCTATTATTCCTCGTACTGAGCTAGATATTTGTTACAGATATAATTTTCATCATGACCAAGAAGTGGCAAAGAAAGTGTCCTGAGAGAAGTATTTCCAATGACTATATTCCACAAGGTGTAAGAATGGTTACTGAAAAGCATTTGCCAATTAGGCAGGTTGCTAGCACTATGCACTTTCATCAGAACATGAGGAGTTGTTGAGCAACAATTTTATAAAAGCTAGTAAAATACATTATGTTAAGTACTATCCAAGTTGGGACTCTTGCTTTCCAATATGCCAAAGCTCTTCATTTGAATTATCCAGATTCGTGGAAAGAAAAAGGATTGGCAGGCAAAGATTGGTTCTATGGTTTCGGAGATAGGCATAAAGAACTTTCTTTGAGGGCACCTGAAGCGACTAGCCTTTCTACAGCCACGAGTTTCAACAACAATGTTGATACATTTTTGAAAAATCTAAAAAAATTTATGAAAAATACAAGTTGTCTCCTTATAACATATAATTGTGACGGAACTGGCATTACCACAGTACATAAACCAACCAAAATAATTGCAGAACGTGGGCAAATACAAGTTGGTCAAGTAACATCGGCAGAACGAGGATAACTTGTGACTGTTTTATTCATCGTGACTGATATTCCCCTAGTATTTGTACTTCCAAGAGTCCAACCAAACGATGCTTCCGTAAAACAATCACCAAAAAGAAGTCTAGGTTTGAGTCACAAAAGCGGTTGGAGGACCCAAACAAATATCGCTTTTACTTTTGATCACATAATCAAATATTCACGTTGTTCCAAAGATGACCCTATACTTCTTATAGTCGATAATCACGAGAGACACGTTCAAGTTGAAGTCATCAGAAAGGCGAAAGAGGTTGGTACTCACTTAGTAACATTTCCTCCCCATTGCAGCCATAGGCTGCAACCTCTGGATGTTTCCATTTATGATCCATTCAAAGCCAAATATAATTCAGGAGGCAACAATTGGATGATAAATAACCCGGGCAAGACAGTTACATTGTATGATGTAGGAGAACTAGTAATTATAGCCTATGAGGGCTCTTTCAATAAAGCCAATATCATATCTGGATTTAAAAAAAACTGTCATTCGTCCATACAATAGTGAACCTCTTGGAGAAGAAGAATATTATTCAATGTCTGCAGCCTGAGCCAGAGACCGAGAATTAGATTTGTCTCAGGAAATACCATGTTCATCTAAAGATACGTCACAAAACTTTCGATAAATTCCTCACTCATCTCATGAAAAACATTCAGGTGAACTTCTCTCTGCAGAAATACAACCTGATAAATTGATTATTCATCATAATTTTCCTCCAACAAGCGCCATCCTGTCACCACAGGATATTGAAGAAAATACCTCGCCGTCGTCCTGAGTTAGTTTGTGAGAGAAATATCCAGAAGCAACGTCCTAAGAACAAGAAAGAAAGTATGAAAGTGATAGTGAGCTCTCATCATTAAGTGATAAAATGTGTGACGACAGCGACGTGAACATTAGCGAATCTGAAGGAATCGAAGTACATCAGACTCCTTTAGAAATAAGTGACTTCGTATTAGTAAAATTTCCCACAAAAAAAAGCAATTCATTACGTCGGTAGAGTACAAGAGAAACTGAATGATTCAGAATTCAGTGTTACTTTTATACGAAAGAAACCTAAGTCTTACAGATTTTTTTACCCGATTGTTGAGGACAATAGCATTGTAGAGGAACGCGACATCCTTTTCAAACTACCAAAACCACAAACTGTGGGTGGTACAGATCAGGCGGAATCACTTTTAAAATTCAGTATTGACTTAACAGATTACCAAATTAATTAGTCCCATACAACTTGTAACGGGGTCCCATTCCACCCGACTTAGCGGGAAGAATGGGACATTCGACACTATAGTTTGAATATTAATTTCTTTTTCTTTTATAATAATCTCTGAGCAATTTTGTTCACTTTATACCAAAGCCGTATGTTTAAGTTTCATAGTAATGTAGAAAAAGTAATAAAAATTTCGTTTACTATTTTTCACATGATTTGCAATTGAAAGTGTCCCATTCCACCCACTATTCCCCTAATGTTTTTTATTCATTTGCTTCACATATTCGATTCCTTCCCTCTCTGCAAAATTTTCAAGTTCTGGTTCTTCTTGTCTAATTTTCACGCTCGCTGATTCCAATAATATATTGGATTGCTATAGGGAACAGGTCTCTAAGCTAATCATTTGATGTCTCATTTCAGTACTATTTTTAAAATCTTCTCAAATAACAAATTCTACACAAACACGTAGGTACTGCTTATTAAGAGGATTTTTATTTGGACAGCACACACCACATACATATATTCGTTTCGTTTCTACCAGACTCTAGTTGCAGAAAATGGTTTTCAACAACTCTACTTCGAAAATCGTTTTTTTTTCAAAGTCCCAAAAACAGAGTCATAATGGATTCACTGGGATTCATTATGCTTAGAAATCATCTACCGAGAAATCAAAAAAAATTCATGAACGTGGATGTACACAGTAAAAAGTATTTCTTTTGAAGAAGATCATAGGTTGCTTTGAAATTTTTATCTCTGTTGGAGAAACTATCACTTCATGCCTACAGCGCCATGTTCCACAAGAGAATCACACTTTTTTAAACGAAGAAATCAAATTTCTTGGCCTTTTAACTATATCATTCGTTTGATTATATTATAGATGAAGTATTTTGAATCAAGAAGATATAATATCATCTCAAAATTTACCTCCCATTTAAAGAGAAAAATAAACTGTTTTAAATGGAGAGCAATATCTATTCCATCTGAAAACATATTGTTTGTTTGAATTCAAAACTGTATCCTTTTAAATATCTCAATACGTTTATAACAAGAGTTTTGTGAATCTATATACAAAACTATATTAAGATCGAGTGAAGATAACAGGAATTTTGCATATAATGAACAGGATTTCTTTTAAAGAAGTATTACATTCAATTCAGTTTGAAAAAAAACTGATTTATTTGAATGTAGATATCATTGAAAAGAATTTAAATTTAGTATTATGAGAAACTAAAAATGTAGAACAGTGTTCGCGTACGCGCCAGTATGTGTTGGAAAGTGACTTTGGTGTGTTGTGATTTTGAGGAGGAAGTGTTTTATGTGTCTGTGTGTAGTAGTGTCTTTTCCGATTATTTTGTATCTATCATAATGAAACAGATTTCACAAGACTGGGGTCTTACACAGTTGGAAGATATTTTCACGGGTATGTATTATAACTGGATAAAATTGAGGTGTTTGGGTTACTTGAGAAAGAAACTCCACTATATCAGTAAGTACCGAAGAAAAACCGGTAAACTTTGACAGCAACTCTTGATTTTGCCCTCATTTTGCGAAAATTATATCAATGGTACGTAATTTTTCACACATGCATTATTACATTTGCCGAGCTCTGCAAGTGTATATTAATTTGAACTGAAAAATCCTCCACGTTAATTCAAATTCGCTAATCTCTCGTTTTGAACATTTATTTTATCTTGTTTTGAATAAGTGATTCATTCTCACGCACTTTCAATGGTCTTGAGGTTTCACCAATGTAACTTTTACCACAAGAACAAGGTATTTTATAAATACAATTTTCTGTTTTTTTTTGGAATACCCCTTTTGACAGCATCCAACGCTTTTTGTAAATTTTCCTCAGTGTATTTGTTAACATAACTTCCATTCTCTATGTCTTTGGCATCCTGAAAGGAGATAAAAACATTCACTGTTTTCACATTTTTGAAAATTCTGTGGTAAAAGTTACATTGGTGAAACCTCAAGACCATTGAAAGTGTGTGAGAATGAACATCGAGATTATATAAAAAATAGACAATTGACAGGATCATAAAAAACTGATTTTCTCCTCCACAAAAAATGACTTTCGTTGAGGTATTTATAGTTTCGACAATGACTTATAATACAAAATATACCAAAATAGGCACCAGTAGGTGTAAAAAGCACCTACATATGACAGCTACTTTCTGATTTCAACATGTAAATGTCGAAATGTCTTTGTTTTCTGTAATTACTTCACAAATGTTCTTATGTTATTCATTGGAAACGAATGGAATATACCCTACTCAGCTTGAAATTATTTAATATATTTCCTTTAGGAATGTAAGAAATAGGTAGAAATATAACGAGACTCACTAGAGGAGAAATCAGAATTTTCAAAAACGTGAAAACAGTGAATGTTTTTATCTCCTTTCAGGATGCCAAAGACATAGAGAATGGAAGTTATGTTAAGAAATACACTGAGGAAAATTTACAAAAAGCGTTGGATGCTGTCAAAAGGGGTATTCCAAAAAGAGAAGCATGTAGGCAGTTCAAAGTCCCAACAGCCACCCTTCAGTTCAGATTGAGTGAAAAATTTGTTAAAATAAGTCACGAACATATGCCCATACTTACCACTGAAAAAGAGTCTATATTAGTGGGTTGGATACTTGAATGTCATAGGAAGGGATTTCCCAGGAGAAAAGAAGATGTACAAGCACCGGTCAAACAGTTTTTAGATGAAGCATCTAGAGAAAACCCATTTCCCAACAATTATCCAGGAGTTGGGTGGTACAAAGCATTTTTAAAGAAACATCCTGAAGTGTTACCTGAGGGGGTAACAAATGCTTCCGCTAATGTCAGTGAGACCGATATTAAAAAATGGTTCGAACATACTCATCCTTACCTCAAAGATAAAGATTATTGTCACATTTTAAATGAACCCTCAATAATCTTCAATGTTGATGAAACCAATTTTCAGCTTTGTCCCCAAAATAAAAAAGTATCAAAAGCACCAAAAGGAACAAAATATGTTTACGAAGTTGACACTGAAAAATCCAAGGTTAATCTTACAGTACTGTTCAGTTTCAGTGCTACAGGAAATAGTACCCCTCCTCTGATCATTTATCCCTACAAGAGAATACCTCGTGATATTGCTGATTCGATTCCAGAGGGTTTCACTGTTTCATGTAGTGACACAGGATGTATGAAGACAGAATTCTTTCATGAGTATATTGCAAACTGTTTCTATCCCTGCCTAAAAAAACATCAAATAAAGTTTTCAGTAATATTATACGTTGATGGTTAAAAAACACATCTCGGTTGAAAAAGAATTATGCTCCAGACTTCAGATCATCCTCATACCTCTATACCCGAATGCTACAAGAATCATTCAACCAGCTGTTGTTTCAACATTCAAGCCACTGAAAGATGGTTGGAGGCGGGGAGTTCTTGCATGGCGAAGATCACATCCAACTGCAGAGCTAACGAAAATGGAATTTGCCCCTTTACTCAAATGTGTTTTAGATCAAACGCTCAATGCTAGTATAAATATTAATGGTTTCAAGGCTTGTGGTCTATATCCATGGAACTGTGATGCTATTGACTTCAGTAAATGTTTAGGCAAAAAGAGTAACAACGTCAAAATAATTGATAAGAGTATTTCAGGTGAAGTTACACTGAATTTAGAACAGTTCACAGGAATAGTAACATGAGTGGAATTGATGAAAATAGTCACCTTTCTACTCTTTACAAAGTATGGAAACATTACCATCAGGACAGTGATTTTCCATTCCCAAGATCCCAATGTTCATCAAATGATGCAAGTAATGACACTGCTAATGAAACAGGATATAACCTCAATATTGAATCGAATAATGCATCGTTGGGGGAAAATTTCAGTAATATTCTTGTTGAGGTCAATGAGTTCATGGATACTGAAATAGCTGACTGCGAAGTTATAGATATCTCTCAGATCCCAGTTGTTTATGAGGAAAATGGAAAATTGATAAGTCTCCCACACCAATCGTTTACTGAAACCATTGAAACGAAAACGGATGGAACCAGTGCAAACTATCTCCATTATTTCAATACTCCTGAACGAAAAGGAACGAAGGAAAATGATGAAACTCCATACATAATATTGTCGACCATATGGAAGGAATACAAAGACAACAAGAAAAGTGAAAAGCAAAAAAAACTAATGGAATTAGAAAAAAGAAGGAAGAAAGGAAGAGAAAGAAATCATGAAAGAGAATATGTGAAAGGAAGGACTAATACGAAGATAAATGAAAAAAGAAAAATCACAGCCCTTCGAAATCAAGACAACCAGAAAGTAAGATCAGAATATTGTCCGACGTTATTTTGAATGAGGGTTTTGAAACGACAGAAAAAAAAAAGAGGGTCACCACTCCCGAAGTAGAGCGAGTTAAAAAAATGAAGAGAAATATATTCTTTGATTCTTCGTCGGATAACGTGAATATTTTTATGGATATAGAACAACATCATTCGTCGGATATATCTTTTGTCAACGTACAATTGGTTAACGGAATATGTTTTTCCTGTACGATGAATTTCAACTCATGCAGCAGGTCATATTATATAAAATGCATTGAAAAGCATAGTCTACACAAGTCAAACAATGATATATCCAGTTGTTCTCCATGTTTGCATAAATCAAATAATGTTATATTGTAGTTGAGATTATTGATTGAATAAATTATTTTGATTTTGAATAGTAGATTGATGATATTTTCTCTGATGAAAAATATGTACCTACGTTGGACGAATGGCCAATCACTGTGCCATAAGAACGGCCTATTACTATGTTAGCTGGGGCCAATAACTGTTCAAAGTGTTTTCCGGTGGAAATACATATTTTTTTTTATTATTCTAAAGAATAGCTCAAATGTTGCTACTGATTCTGAAAGCATGGATATTGAATAATATGATGCAGTTGAAAATTAAGTGAAATTTGAAAAATAGATTTTTGATGGCATACTCAAGGTTTTTGAATCCCCAAGAGGCCAATAACTACCCCTCTCACCCTAATGTTCTTCACTTTGAGAATTTAATTTTTACTGTGTATGTAAACGGAAATATAATATAGGGTCGACTCTTTGAAGTTTGTTACAATCCCAAGGAGTGCATTCATCAAAATAAGATAATAAATGCCAGAAATAGTATTCCTAAAAAACCTTTGCAAATAAATGAAATCAGTCTTCGCTGAAGGGTTATATTTCCGTCATTTTACTCCACAATCTCCGCCTGCTCAACGTTCAAATGGATGTCTAATTTGCGTAGTCCTTAGATTATGTTTTTAAAGCCTCAGGATTCTCATAAAGAATATTTCGTTAAATTTGTGCTTCAACAAAAACAATATTTATTGTCGGAAAAGTAACTTCGCCCTAGGTCATGGAAAAATAATTGAATATACAGGTAATATCAACTTTAAAAATGGTTTTCCAATATAATCTCATCAGAAAACTTAGCAAAAGAAGCTGTCCAAGAGTTGGGATTCGGCATTCAGTCAGTGGCCGGGGGCGAATAATAGATGAAAGAGAAAGCTACGATCACAGGAGCCAGCGAACAGCTCTCGGCTCCTGGGCAAATCCGGGAGACAGAAGCGGGATAGGAAGGAAGAGACGCAAGACTGGATAATATGGGATACGTAATATATGTATTCACAGAGTATTGTTATTTTCTCGCATAATACAGTTCCACTGATGATGAGCAAATCGATGTTATGTGAGGGAGTTTTTCAGTTTTCTAATTACTAACCTATACATCAAATATGAAATTGAAGTTACTTGAAAATAATCATAACGCAAGACTACCTGAAAATGGATTCTTCCGATCAGCAAATATTTTACTGTCAAAATGACTAGGTGGCAGTCAGAATAAATGTATAACTCTGAAGAGCAATCAAAAATTTGAGCGGAACTCATGTTATACAATGGGAATGGGAAATCAATCGCTTCCTTTCAGTTATTTGAGTCATATGAATTTGGAATCATTATGAGATACTTCATTCATCGATAGTTTTCAGTATAAAGTTCATATTGAAATATTATGGAAGAACATTTTGTCAAAACTTCATAATTGGAAATCATTTTCCTAGGATATTATTATCAATTTCATAACGTTCTGTTCACTATGGGATTCAAAACATATGGTTTTACTTCAACTCTCTGTGCGGTATTAGCTGCTTATGCCGCGCAGAGAGTTGAAGTACAACCATCAGACACCTGTGCAACGTCTCCGATTTGGAAGATTCTTCGCTAGTTATTTCCTACTATGAAAACCAGAAATTAATTTCGTTTGGTCGATACGACCAACCGATAGACCGCATTCGGGGTGCTTGCCCCATCATCATTACCGGGCATGGTCTCTTCAGAACGGTGTGAACCGTCCGAGTATCACGACCAATCAACTGCAGAAAGATTTCATGACTGGCTGGAATTATATTTGTTCGGTCATGATACTCAGACGGTTCACATCGTTCTGAAGAGACCATGCCTGGTACTGATGATGAGGCAAGCACCCCGAAACCGGTATATCGGTTTGTCGTATCGACCAAACGAAATTAATTTCTGCTTTTTATTGTGGAAAATTACAGCTTTTTCATAACTGTTTATTTTTTGTGTTATTTTCGTGTTTGCCTTGTAAGTGATGTTGATGTTCAGGGTTTTGGAGAGGTTTGTTAGTTAGTTATGAAAAAGAATAAGACAAAAATCTGAACGGAGTGTATAGCATACAATGGTCGGACTGCAACAAATTCTATATTGGACAAACCAAGAAAAAACTGAGCCAAATGTCCGCCCAGCACAAAAAGCCATACATGAACCCAATATATACAAAACAAACATAACTTTCCCCCACCATAGAACATAAAACTCATAAAACAAGTCAATAAAAGAAACCGTTTGGACATCTGAGAAAACTTAAACATCCATAAATGTAAAATCGAGGAACAAATACAAATCAAAACACAACAAGACCTAACAATAAAATACACATTCCTAGAAACAGCGAACCTAGCGAAAATCCAACACAAAGGATATTACCTGATGTAGATGACCATGACTTCAAATCTAGATGTATTTTTCAATGCTGAACAACTTTTTTAAAAAACATTTCTCGAGATTTTTCGAAATAAGAGTACTTTACTCCTGTCACAAAATCAAATATTTGAAGGCTCCTCGTATATTATGTGTGTTATCCTGTATTCTGTTGGTGCATGTTTACTTTCAGGGGATGCACAAACTTTTATCAGGAATAACTTTTTGTCGAAAAACCCTCAATAAATAAGTTTATTATATGGTGCACCATATAATAATATTATAAATCATACTTACAGTAAAAATGTGTGAAAAACAATGACTTGAACATATAAACTGACGAAAGAAAGTTAAACATGTATGGATTTTTTCAATTTGACAAATGGCATACCTTTACATAAATGTAATTTTTCAATGGGCATGATGATTTGATAATCTTTGACTCTAAAGAGAGAGTTGACTGATGAAATTTTCATCATTATCATTATGAGTTTCGGTGTATTATTTATTATCATTATGATTTTTGGTGAAATGAAAATTGTATCAATTAACTCTCTCTTGGGAGTCAAAGATCATCAAATCATCATGCCCATTGAAAAATGACATTTATGTGAAGGTATGAAATTTGTCAAATTCAAAAAATCCATACATGTTTAACTTTCTTTCGTCAAGTCATTGTCTTTCACACATTTTTACTATGAGTATGATTTGTAATATTATTCATTGGCAAAAAAATCCACAACTCAATAAATCATAGGCCCTGAAGAAGCTTCCCATTCGAAGCGAAAGCTTGGCAAAATAAAGCAGAGTTTGGAATTTTTGGCAGAGAGACCCTGTTAATCCATTTCACTGTACATTTCTCCAGTCGCTAAGATTATCAACTTCATATATATATTTGATTTCAATTTAAGAGCCAACGGCAGAGAGCCTTCACCTTCCCAAATTTCTGCCACCGCAGTTCTCGGTTGATTGGTCAAACCACCAACACTGACATAAAAACTTGGCAAGTTGACTTGGGTGTCACACCAATAGGTAGTTCCACTTATGTCTTGCCTGCGTTTACGCAGTTATTTCTATTGGGTACTTTTCTTGGTCTTTCACATTTGGTCTCCAATCGAGGACCGCCTGACCGGTACTGATGATGCCCAATAGACTGAAACATGGGCAAATGATAACATTAAATTGGCAACATTACATAATAAAAAAAATTCCCTTTTGAAGTGCAGACAAATGAGTTTATTTCCCAACCATATTTCCAATGGAATCCATAACATCATCAACTTAATGAATCATCAAGAAGGACGAACAGGACGTCAAATTAATAATTTCAATTTAAAGTTGAGAAAGAAAATTCTGAATTTAGAAATTCAAATTACTATTTGTGATATATCCAAACTGAACAAAGAACAAGCAGATCTAGAAAGAAAAGTAATAACAATAAAACCAAATCATATATTTGTCGAATTTAAACGTAGGTCAGGTGTAAATGATAACCGCCACTTTCATCAAATTGAAAATGAAAACATTCAAAAAATCAATTCAATAAAAAATAACTTTCTATCTGAAATATTATTTCAAAAAGATTGGTTTAAAAACTCAACTGATATCAATTTTCCTAATAATATACAGAATTTTCTATCCCATGGCCCTAAATTCAGTGTTTCTCCGAATAAACATAATATTAACATGTCGTTTCAATTAGCAGATTTGGAATATATAATGAGGAATTTCGATGAGACTAAAAAAGATTTATATAGAGCACAAGTAACAAATATAATAACAAATTTTCTACACAAAAATCATGACAAAGAACATTATTTGAATGAATTGTATAATAAAACCTGAAAATATCTGGAAGAACATCCAGAGATTATTATCATGAATAGTGACAAAAGTAACGTTACAGTCGCCATGTGTAGAGACCAATATATCAATGAAAATCATATAGGTATTATTAGAAAACGATAAATAATATAAAATTTTAAAATCAGACCCAACTTCTACACTACAACAGAAAGCTAATAAAATTATTACAAATTTGAAAAAATTGTCACAAAACAGATAATATTACAGCTAAATCATTAATGATATACAATTCCATAGCACCACGTTTTTATTCGTTACCTAAAGTTCATAAACCTAACTTATCCATGCGACCAATTGTATCTTCCATTGATGCACCTAACTCAAAACTTTGTAAATTTCTAACGAATATTTTAACAACTTCCTATAAAACAGGCAATCCTTATTATAGTAAAGATTCTTTTTCATTTAGTGAATAATATAAATAATTTTCAGCTTCCTCAAAATTATGTTTTGATGAGTCTAGATGTTGTTTCACTTTTCACAAACCTACCGTTAAAAGTAGTGAAACAAACTTTGAACAAAAATTGGTCTACCATTGAAGAACATTGTGAATTAGACAAAATTAAATTCATGAATAATTCGGATTTTATTTTTGATTCAACATATTTTATATTTGAAGACAAATTTCATAAACAAATATTTGGCACACCTATGGGTTCCACCATTTCACCAATTTTATCGAGTTTTGTTTTAGATGAGCTTATTGATAAATGTATTCAAAAATTATCTTTCCGTATTCCATTCATGAAACGTTTTGTAGATGATTTGATTCTGACCATACCTGCAGATGGAAAAGAAGAAATTTTGAACGTATTTAATTCATATGATCTCAATATCCAATTCACTACTGAACAGGAAATAAACAACTCTATTCCTTTCCTCGATATGAAGTTATTGAGATCAGAACAAAATATTATCATCACTGAATGGTACAGGAAACCAACATCAAGTAATAGATTCATTAATTACCATTCCTATCATCCAAATAAAATGAAAATTAATTTAATAAAATCATTAAAAAACAGATTCATCAAAATTACCCATCCTGATTCACGAAACCAAAGTTTGTCTAATTTCAGTAAAATTCTGATCCAAAATTCTTATTCTAAATCTTTAGTAAACAGAATTTTATTTTGTGAAAGAACAAACTTTCAAAATAATAATGAAGAAGATGAACATAACAACGTCATACCTTCATTCATATATAAATCGCTCCCATATATTCAAGAATTGACACCAAAATTAATTAATGTATTCCGAAATAATAACCTCAAAATATCTAAAACAAATGTCACTACTATATCTAAATTATACAGTGAACCAAAAGCTGTTGCGGAATTCATTCCCACCGAGGATGACAAAACACCACACGGAACAAACCTGAAAAATCATTTCAACATATTCCTGTCCGTGAAAACCTTCGACCTAACATTTCAAACCTTAACGGGGAGAAGAGGTCATATCGAGAAGAAGAAGAACTCAGGTACCAAAACATACATGATCAAAAAGTACTTATCTATTTATTTTATTTTCATGGGATATACATACAGAAAAAATATTTCCAAACGCCTTTTTCTTGAAATGGTGGAAATTAATAAGTCTTCTGATTGTATGAATAAGAAAACTGACATTGATAATCTCAGCAGTACATATAGTTATTTACTAGAACTACATCAAAAACATAATAATAATAATGAAAGATGTATCAATCAATAACTCTTTCTTCACAGTAAAAAATTATCAAATCATCATACCCATTGAAAAATGACATTTATGTGAAGGTATGACATTTGTCAAACCCACAAAAAAATCGTATACATGTTAACTTTTACGTCAATTTATATCTTCAATTTATTGTTTTCCACTCATTTTTACTGTAAGTATGATTTGTAATGTTATTCAAAGGCAAAAATATTCAAAAATCAATCAATTAAAGGCCTTGAAGAAGCTTCCCTTTAGGAGCAAAAGCTTGGCAAAGTAAAGCAGAGTTTGATTTTTGATTTTTTGACTGAGAGACCCTGTTCTGTACATTAAATAGGGAACACAAAAATTCATGATGGTATAAGTAATACATGACATAGCAATAAACTTATTGGATGTCTATTCATACAAAACATTCAGCACTCGATAGTTTTAAGTATTGCAACATCGTTTTTCTATTGGTTTCTTTATTGGTGATCCTGACTATACACTAACTTTATATATTTTCTAAACATGTTGATATTCAACATGTTTAATATTTGAATGATATTTCTTCTTCCTCGCAGCACCATAAATCTCAAGATTATGTGCACCTCCCTCAAGGTCGTGTGACGTCGAGTGGTTGGGGAGGTTCAGAACCGTCATTAGCATCGGACTAACGATTACCAGGGGTGTCATGAAAAATTGAAAGATGTTTTATGATCATCAAATTAACGAAATTCGGAAAAAAATCAGGCAATGATGTATGAATATTGCGGATCGACGAATTGCTACTAAAATAAGAATTTGTATATTATTTTGAGTTGAGGATGGTCCAAGTCAGACGACATCTTTCATGAAAGTTATGAGAACATAATATTCGGATAGGCAATTAAATTTATTTTCTGCTGAAGTAATATCAACGTAGCGTGTAATTTTACTTTGATTTCCGTCCACTTCGATTCAATTTATGCGTTGTTGTTTCAAATGGAACACATTGTAGAGTAGTTTGTTTTTGCATTATACATGAAATTAGTGATCAGCGGATATGAACGTATCATCTCTAATAGTTTTATGATTGATGGAATAGAACAAAATACGGGCTGGTGGGCCGTGATCGAATGGAACCTGAATAACCAAATGTTTAGTCTGCTACTGTGGTAGTCATCATCAGTGACATGTGCGTTGACGGCGAGAACGAAGGATATAACATTTCAAAATCCACTTTGAGCTCTACCGTTCAACAGCAGCAATCTGAAATGAGCATGGAAAATGACATATTTTAGAATTTTTAACTTTTGGAGTATTTTCAATTTCAACATTATGTACATCGATAAGACTCTAAAATATTTCGAACCAACTCATTCCTAAATATTCAGAACTGTTACGCCTATGTGTGATAACTTTGTTATAAATCGCATGATGAGAACGATACTTCTCCGGGAGTCAACTAAGTCTTTACGAGATTCTAGAAACATTTCGCGACTTTTCGTTATTAGCTATTCGATAAAGAATCCTTCGAGATGCCGCAACCAGCTTTCAACGACACCGTGAAGTACAAAGCCATTTAAAATTCCTCTGCGATTTCGAGTTGGGACAACTAGAATGCCAGCGAATTTGTGGAATGTTCGACGTTTCAAGCTATAAGGCGGATTTCAAATCTGAATCGGGGATTTATAGGTACAGATAAGAACTGGCGAATTATTTTCTTTCTTTATTCTCTACTCACCTTACTGAACTCAATAAAATTTAAGATTAAAACAGAGCTATGAATGAATTTGTGACGTAGATTCGTATATTGTTAGTATTTATAAATAATGCATATAAAACAATTCATTCATTTATACAAGTTTTCTTCTTTCACTTCATAAAATGTAAAACAGATGGTGGAAATTGATTGATGATAAGAGAAATTAGATGATTAGATTCATTAAAAAATTATAACTCGTCTGAAATGTAATATTTTATGAACATAATCTGTCTCTGAATGCAATTTCATCTTTTATTACGTACTTCCATAGGAATTTTTTGTGGGAAAAGAACAAAAAGTTTTATTGAAGTTCAGTTAAACAATGTGTATTTGGATATTACTGTAATTATGCACTTCTCGTTTTTTTAAATGGAGCTGTATGAATAGAATCCTTTTTCTGGTGAAAAGCTTCAACCAGCCATTGAATTGAAATGTATTGTTTTGACAGTCAACAACATGAATTGTTATCATATCACAACTTGAAACCTACCGCTATATACAAAGCGATCTGGACTCAACACCCTCCCCGCCTTGAATTATTTCGATTGCCATTTGAATTACAGTAATATGTGTAAAAATCATTGCACAGGAAGCAGACATAACTATGTACCTAACAGATCCTCATATAACATCCTTTTGTGACTTCACGGAAACTATTCTGATTATGTTATCTCAAACAAGAATCAGCTCAACTATTCGTGTTGAAAAAAGACTAATGTCCTTGATGAGGACTTACTGATATCTGCGAATGCAAAAATAAATTTCTGTTCATTCTCGTCGTTGCTGCAGCTGAAGTATATATTATTTGGACCGTCTGCTCCATATAGGCTACTAAAATTGTTGCAATCTGTAGAATCCGCCCAATATCTATTTTGCCTCTTTCTTCTTCGAGATCAGGATAGGGCTATGGGGTAAAAAAGTCTTTCAATGAGGAAGTTAGCGGGAATGATCATTAGAATCGAAACATGCAGGATAAAGGCGTCGAGAGTATTATATAGCTTTGACCTGTTTAAAATCTGTCTAATATCTGTTTTTCCGTTAATCAGCTATCGCACCCCTACGAACGACAACTCTCAGAAGTCGAGGATTACCGAGGTCTTACCTTTTAACGTGTGATTCCTAACACAGGTTGGACGATAGGAAGTAAAAATCGACCGTTCAGCCTAGGGCTTGAACCACCGACCAACATGGCAGTCAATTGGAGTAACTGAACAAAGCACCCACGTCAAACCGCCTGGCTACCGACCGTCTTACACGAGCACTGTTCAAAAATATTAGTACAATGGCCTAGTATGCACAATTCCCGCTTCCCAAAGACCACTGAAATGAAGAGAATGCGCTAGAATAACTTTGAATTCAATATCTTCATTTGTACAAAATTCCTTGACAGTATCAGTGCTTTCTTTCAAAACTTTAACAATTACATAAGTTTAATAAGTTTGAATAATCTTCGTTTGTGAGATTTAATCGTCCTGGCATTATTTATCATTGATAGTTTGCAAATGACAAGTAGTGACATTGTCGTATCAATGAACCTTTTTCCTGAAGTACAAAAAATCACTCACTAGTAGCGCTAGTAGTTCGGTAGGGACAAACACTGCATAATCCTCATATAAACATATGGTAAAGTAAAATTAAAAAAGAATGTTTTTAACACAAGAAGATGTTCCTGGAGCAAAATTTGGAAAATGGGGTCAATAAATATCCCTTATCGAAATATATGATAGCTTGTAGATTTTCAAGTTATCCAGGCCAATGAGACCATTTCAAATTCAATTTCATTGGTCTTGTCAAATTGACCGTTCTAGACGCGCGAACCGTTTTTTGAAATGTATTTTTCCGTTAACCAGCAGTCGCTGGTTACGAACGACAACTCTCAATAGTCGACACTTGTGCGAGCTAAGGACTAACGAGGTCTTACCTTTTAACGTGTGATTCCTAACACGAAAAGGTTTTTTGACCACTGATAAAAACATTTTGAGAGCTCAAATTCAGTTTACACTCCTTTTGAGTTCTTTAGCGAAATCTGTAGTTTTGGTCGGTAGCCAGGCGGTTCGACGTGGGTGTTTTGTTCACTCACTCGACTGCCGTGTTGGTCGGTGGTTCAAGCCCAGTCTGAACGATCGATTTCCACTTGCCATTGTCAAACTCGTTTTAGGAATCACACGTTAAAAGGTCAGACCTCGTTAATCCTTAGCTGGAAAAAGTTTCGACTTCTAAGGTTGTCGTTCGTAGGGATGCGACAGCCTGGTTAACGGAGAAACATATTTCAAAGAGAACAGAAAACTACAAAGCAAATTCAAAATATTTAGGCAACTATCGTAGGAATTCAGCGTATTTTCATTATTAGATTGTCTCATCATCACAAGATCTCTATTGCGGCAAACTTCGTCTCGTTACTAGTAAGAATATTTTTCATTTTGGAAGTTATTGAACTTCGCATTGTCGTGAAACTGAGTTGAAATTGATTCGCTAATTGAAAGAAATTTTGTGAGATCATTAGAATTACCATCAAGTTCAGGGATTCTGCTTCGAATTGATTCATTATTATTAATCGATTATTAGGTTAATTCATAGAATGGGTTGTTAGTGTAGGAGATAAAAATATTTGTGAGTCAGTTGAAGGCGAATTCAAATTCAAATTTCCAAGATTGTTGATTGAATCGTCGAAAGACATGAATTATGAAAGCGACTGTGAGCATGTTCCGTTCTTTCCCTTCACTGAAGTCCTTTCCCAGGCCGTTGCTTCTTGCAAACAAATTCGGGCTATGTTGGTCCCAAATTTTCAAGATATGCTCCTTGACAGGCTGTGTGCGGGTCTGCGATAGACTGAGTGTTCTGATAGTTAAAAAGTCAGTTCGAAATATAAAGTCAAAACAGGGACGCACCAAACTGATATCGATTCAAAAATCAGTTAATCGTATAAACGAAAATTGCACGAACGATTCGAAACAATTTTGATAACCCTACCAAAATATATTAATTAACGTTTCCGCAAAATCACCTGAAACCAAATTATTTCAAACACAAAAGTACTGTATTTCACTAGTTCGGACTTCCATTGTCTACTATATAAAATGATTTGAAATCCCTGAAGGGAATGACT
>NW_019291686.1:19969-48351 GCF_000500325.1 Leptinotarsa decemlineata
ATAATAAATATACTTAAAAAAACTAAAAAACACGCTTTTAAAGAACATTGAACTGAAAAGTTCAAAATATATTTTTTAAAATTAGCTTAAAACAAAAACGAACGAAAAATACTAGTATTATTGTAGAAAAAGCGACGGGCGCTTCATATACAAAAAACATGGCACAAAGCGCCAAGCAAAATAATTCTAGTATGTTTCGTTCGTTATTGTTTCAAGCTTTTTTTAAAAAAAATGTTCAACTTTTCAGTTTGATGTTCTTAAAAAAGGTGTTTTTTAGTTTTTTAAACTATATTTATTTTTAATTATTCAGTTTCGTATGCTATAAAAGCGGTTTTTTAGTCTTTCCAAACTATATTCATTCTATCTAAATTTTGGGATCAATATCAATATTGTTTAGAAAAATGACCATTGATATTCTCCGACCAAGGAAGGCAGCAGACACGCGAAGGAGGCTTACAAATAAGGCAGCAGGCGCGCGTGTTAATAAAAAAATATACTTTTTTCAAATGAAGAAATACATGTAAAGTGAGTTCGAATTATATCAAGGAGTTTACATACAGCACCATCTGCCCGCAAATAGATCAAGCAATGATGTCGATAATTCTGGAGTTACAAACAAACATAAATACATGCATATATACAGGTGAAGCTAATGACAGCGTGTTAATAAAATAGCGTCTGCGATGCTCCATAAGTTTTTCTTTCTAATAGTGGTACTATATAATTTTTTAGTCAAATGCGTCCAGCCACATCTTGTACTGAACTGAGGTATTTAATGTATTCAAAGTAAACTAATTTCCAAGTTTTTTGTTCGTTATATACAAGTTTCTTGTTATTTGTAAAGTTACTTTTGATTTCATTCCACTGGGGATTTCGTCTACATCTATATATAGGACGCGAAGAAATGTTCAATTTTTCTATTGAATCTCTATAAACTCAATAAAGTAATTCACTGTAAATGATTGAAATATCCTTAGTGCTACAAGGGTACTTGAAATAACCAGCTGAATGATTCATCTATCTATTTCACTGCTGGACTCACTTTCGAAATTCTATCAAGAGGTTTTTCAATCCACTTTTATTGATGGAATCAAGATTCAGGAGTATATAATCAGGAGAAAAAGTCGTGGATAATCAAATTCTTCGAACTCAAAGACTCACATCTGCTACGCGAATGATCTTCACCCACATATGTACATCTATTCTTCACAACGTCATTGAGAACATCCTCAAAAAGTTCGGTCTTATTGTAATATCCCCAATTATTATTTTTCAGAATTGGCATAGCACAACCCGAATACAATCATATGTGGAGTCGCTAATTATATACTTTGAAAACACTCCCTATTATCATAATATTTTTCTCTTCGGCTTATAGTTACTTGTTATCATATTTCTTATGATTTCAACCTTATATTGTTTTTCATTTCGTATTTATTGTTTTACTATTTTACCAAAAATGCATTCATTACCTTTGTCACTTTTCATTCCCATAACGTAAATTTGAGTTATTTACTTGATGTATTGTTAGAATATCCTTCGTTCAGATGTTGCAGAACATAAATACAACACCTTGCAAAAAATCAACAGAAAGAGCGTGAAATAAATTGCCACCTAAACCAAACTCCCCAACTAATCTATCTGCTATTCGTCGCTTCACAAAGCACCAAGGAAAACTTAGAAAGTTTTCTCGCATTCTACGCACGTTTTTCTTCCACAGTGTCCATCTCAAGTGCATGAGTGGCAGTTTTTTCAGAATTACGAGTCCGTCAGCTTTAATCACAATGTTTTTGGTGTGTTCGTCTGACTCTAGCCAGGGCCGAATTCAGTAAAAACATCATCATGTCTTTGGGGCGTTTTTGAAGTATTGGTATTCAAATATTCAAGAGTTCTTCATTTCCTAGAGAGAGGCTGAAACAATCCTACCGATAGTTAAAGATGAGGTATGCCAACTGAAACATTAAACTTCCAGCGATCTTATATTATCGACTTCGCTAATCAATATTCGATTGGAACCAAATTACATCAGGTCCGATGCATTGACGAGGTCCAAGTATTTCTCGAATACGATGTGAAAATCTTTCGATTCGAAACATAAAAAACTGTGGACATCGAAAGCCCACCTGAGCTCCGTCACTTATGTTGAATGATACGACAGTCTGTCAGGTTTATATTTATGTAATGTTATGTTAACGTAACCTATCATTTCAATATCTTCGACTTTTTTGTGGCTCACAAAAAAATCTTTACAGAAAAAGCACCATTTCATTATTTCACCCCATACATTGTAACATACATTAAGTACTCACTCCTATTTGCAGATGACCTCAAAGTATTTAAAAAATACACTCAGTACAGGATTATGTTATGCTGCAGAAGGACAAGAATGATAGTTATGAATGGAGTCTGATTGACAAATTGCATTTCAATCTTAGTAAGTGTAAAGTGATGAGTATAACTCGCATTGAAGAGCCAGTTACCTTTAACTATGAGATGGGGAGAAAGAAACTGATCAGATGTACAGAAGTTAAGGATCTTGGTGTAACTTAGAATATAGATTTTTTATTTGCGAATCATATAGGAAACCGCCAACAAAACAATAGGATATGTGATGAGGCAATCTGCAACATTCACAAATATTACCACAATAAAACTACCCTATGTTGCACTAATAAGGCCTAAGTTTGAGTTTGCATCATTACTGTGATTCTCGAAGCATGCACCCTTATTACATAAAATAGAGAGAGTACAGAATACATTTTCAGGAATATTGTATTATAAAAAATTCCGTTCGTGGCCTGACAGTCAGATCAATCAACTAATTTGCGAAATGAAATAAAAATAATGTCTTTAGACAATCAATAGTGAAATAAATAGTCCAGAAATTTTTTTACTTATCCCTTTTAATGTACCTGGGCGCCGTACTCGTACACTTATTATGTTCAATATACCAAATTTTCTCTTAAGTCCAAGAGCTCCTCTCGTAAGCATTATGAAATTAATCAACAGTTACAATATATGTATTTGTAAATGTAGATTTTTCTCTATCTCCTACACTAATTATCCATCACATTCTGTATATCTCCTCATGAAATGTAACAGGTCTCAATGGATTTCTCGATATTTCCAATATTTTTATTGTGGATTAAGTACAAGCCGCTGCAATTGATTTGGGATACATTGATACGTATTATGTTCAGGCTTTAGGTTCATAGCTTAATTATTACACCATAAATATCATGTATAGTTGAATTTCACTAGTTCGGACTTCCATTGTCTACTATATAAAATGATTTGAAATCCCTGAAACAACTATCATTTCAGGTTTATTTTGCTTAATATAATTGTTATTTTCAGCTATTCATTTTTAATTATTCCTTTTTACTTGTTTCAGGGATTTCAAATCATTTTATATAGTAGACAATGGAAGTCCGAACTAGTGAAATTCATCATGAAACATTGTCAATCACCTTCAAACAAATCATGTATAGTTGTTAACCATGTAATAAGGACGTCTTCGCATGTTTCGATGAAATCAAACAAATACATAAAGAAATGAATAAATACTGAATACCTAAATTTTCATCTTCACAGATCTGGGAATCCCCTGAGCAGTCTACAGGAATATTCTGTTCAATGAATCATGTGATTTTTCTAATTTGCCATCAATTCAAATTCAATATTCATCAGAAGGTGAGGTAAGGAATATAATTCAATGTCAATAGTATTCTCCTTCTTAAGATTCATACGATTCCTATATCTCATAGTCTGGAACATAGTACAGTGTCATCCTCAAAGTATGCACCATATGGAAAACTTATTTATTAAGGGTTTTTCGATAAAATGTCATTCCTGATAAAAGTTTGTGCATCCCCTAAAACTATACATGCACCAACGAATTACTGTAAAACACGTGTGTTATACGAGGAGCCTTCAAATATTTTATTTTGAGACAAGAGTAAAGTACTCTTACTTTAAAAAATTTAGAGAAATGTTGTTCAGAAAAGTTATTCAGCATTAAAAAATGCTTTCAGATTCGAAGTCATGGCCATCCAAGCGATGTTTTATTTTTTTACCCATTTTGTTTAAATGGGGACTACAAAAAAAAATGCTGAAACGGTATACGTCGGTTCATTTTGAAAGCCTGTAATAGTACGAATTACACAACTAGGATGTTAACCACGGTCAATTTTTTTGAATAGTGAAATACTTTTTTCAAAGTTTTTGGTGCAAAGTTATTTTAATTTTTTGTTATCACCGAAAATTACTCAAAATTATACTGTATTGTGACAAGAACTCAATATTCAATGATATCAAATCACAAAACATCAAAATAAAATATGTATTTCGGAATAAACTCATTGATTTTCTGAAAATTTTCTTGTCCAAAATAATTCTCCAAAATAATCTCCAGAAAATCAATGAGTTTGTTCCAAAATACTTCTTTCGTCTTGATGTTTTGTGATTTGATATTATCAAATATTAAGTTCATGTTACAATACTATATAATTTTGGGTAATTTTCGGTGTCAACAAAAAATAAAAATAACTGCACCAAAAACTTTGAAACTTATTTTACTCTTCAAAAAAATTGACCGTGGTTAACACCATACTTCTATAATTTGTATCATTGCAGGTTTTCAAAATAAACCGTCGTATACAACGGTTCATTTATCTATTTATCGTTTAAGCAATTTTTTTTTCGTAGTCCACATTTTAAAAAAATTGGTAGAAAAATAAAGCGTCACTAGTCACTAAAATGGCCATAACTTGAAATCTAGATGTGTTTTTCAATGCTGAACAACTTTTTTAAATAACATTGCCCGAGATTTTCCAAAATAAGTACTTTATTCTTGTCTCAACATCAAATATTTGAAGGCTCCTCGTATATTACGTGTGTTCTACTGTATTTTGTTAGTGCATGTTTTGTTTAAGGGGATGCACAAACTTTTATCTGGAATAACTTTTTGTCGAAAAACCCTTAATAAATAAGTTTCCCATATGGTACATACTTTGGGGATGACATTGTATAACTTACAGTAAATATTCTTAGAAAAATGATGCCTAGACAGAAATGGGCATTTTTCCTTATCATACAATTATTATCGATGGACGCCACCTATGAAATTAAATAATCCTATTTGAATGGTGATAACATTGTTCGATCTTGGAATCCCAATGACTGAATCTGGCAGTTCTGGAAGGTTCAAATTGAAGAAATTGCCTTTTCAGTTTTCTGTGCCCGGATTCACATGAAGAATATCTCCTAAGGTAATTTGGTTTTGAATTTTGATAGTCATCAGAATATTTCAACCATTATCAAGGTATATACAATGCATTCCATTTAAAACGAGCCACCCTGAGTAACATTTGGTACAATGATTTGCAGGAAAAATGAAAAAACACGTCAACCATAGTATACAGGGAGACACATTTTGACATATCCATATTTGATCTAACTTTTCCTATCGCACCCACAGAGCAAGTCATAATTTTTTTCTCAAATGGATCAATTATTTTGCATCATCAGGTGTTCCATGATGATGATGAACAAATTTCAACAAAGTAGAATATATTATGGTATGAAGCTCATAGTCTGTTGTGTTGTGTTGAGTTTTATTTCAAATAAATAATTTGTTTTGGTAACAAGAAGAATAAAAAACGCTTCTGAAGTAAAAAGAAAAAGCTTGCGTTTTATTTATAGCAGTATATTCATAAACTATCAACATTTTGCCGGTCTTCGAGCGGATATACTAATAGTGCACATTTCTAGGTAAATATAAACATTGTGCTGGTCCTTCGAGCTGGATATACTAATAGTGCACATTTCTATGTAAATATAAACATTGTGCTGGTCCTTCAGCCATGAGAACGGCAAACTGGAAACACGTAGCAAGACTGCGAAAGCAAAAAGCGAGAGTCATAAAAAGGAGGTCACCATCAGCGAAGTTAGGAAAGTTGACAATGCTGAACGCGATGCCACAGAAGACAAGTTATCTGTAGTCTCGTCCAGTAGAAGCAGTAGAAATGATGGTGCACAGTCTAAATCGGCTTCAGTATCTTTATCTGTGAGATCCAATGCAAGTATTTATATGAGAAAACTCATGGAAGTCCAGGTAAAAGCTGACGAAAAAATGGCTATATTGTTGTCTAAGCAGTTCGAAATGGAAAAGCAAATGATTGAAAATAGGTTGGCATTAGAAAAAGCTAGACTAAGTGAGAAATTTGATTTGGGAGTAAGTAATACATACCGTGACAACATTTCGTTCAGAAATTCACATCATTCAAAAGATGACGAGATTTCTTCTGTTGATTCTGAAGTGAAAGTGCGTAATTGGTTGCAAAATACGGACGTCAAGAATATGACAGGTAAGAGGTCGTTCCACAAAAGTCAAATTGACAATACTCATAACAGTACAAGGGCTCCGTTCGAAAATAATACAGGGGCAAGACATACACATTATAGAAAAAATGAAGAAGCTTCAGGTGCAGAAATTAGGCAGTTGTTGGCGAGACAATCAATTGACAATGATTTACCAATTTTTTCTGGAGAAACTATTGAATGTCCAAGTTTTTATCAACAATTTCTTTCAACAACTAACTTATTGGGTTTAACAGATGCAGAAAATATGTGTAGGTTGAGGAAAACTTCGAAAGGGGATGCTAGACGATCAGTGGAGGGATTGTCATCTATTTCATCAATCAAACCGATTATCGACATTTTGATTAGTAGATACGGTCGAGCAGATTTGATTGTGAAAAGTCTGGTCAATAAGGCCAAGAACTTTCCTATAATGAAAAATAATGATTTCAGGTCTCTAACACATTTTGCGGAAGATGTATCAAATCTGGTGGTTACCCTAGAAACTATGAACATGCAGAACTATTTGGATTGCCCTCAAATTCTGGAGGAAATTCTACAAAAGTTACCCTATAACATGCAGCTTTCATGGGGTGAAAAAGTACTAAGAATGGTAAGAGCAGTTTACAAGAATTTAGAAAGTGGCTGTGGAGAAAGTCGGAAGCAGCAAGCTACGCTCAATCTATGAATGTGGGTAAGCCTTCTACAAATCAGGCATCTGGTAAGTTCTCTCAAAATCAGCCTCATAAAGAGTGATTCAAAACAACTCTTGTTACTTCTTAAGAGAAGAGTACTTCAGTTCGCAAATGTATCATGTGTGAAGAGGAACATATAATAGAAAACTGCAAAACTTTTTTGGATCTCTCGATAGACAAAAATGGGATTTCGTAAAAAGTAATGGTATATGTTTTTCTTGTTTGGGAACATGTCACAAAATAAAATTTTGTCGTAACAAAAAGAAATGCGGGGTAAACAACTGTGAAAAAATACATCATAAAAGTCTTAATAATGACGCATTTGATGAAAATAAGAAGAAAAATGATACTGTTAGTTTAGAAATAGTTGCTCATACCACAAAATCATTCAGTACAGAAATTTTATTGAAAATCGCTCCGGTTATAATAAGATCTTCTCAGAATGAACTTGAAATTTATGCATCATTTGACGAAGCTTCAACGGTAACTCTTCTTGATCAAGATTTGTTTGAAGTGGACCCACGAAGACACTTGCAAGAGATTATTTTCAAAAAAGTAAGTTTTGAAATAGCTGACAAAAATAGGACCACATTTTATCAGATGGAAAATGCATATACAGTGAAAGACATGGATCTTCCTAGGCAAACAGTTGATGAAAAAAGACTAAAAGAAAAATATAGCCATTTGGAATATATAAATTTTGCTAGTATGGCTCAAGCAAAACCGCAATTGTTGATAGGACAAGATAACTGGGATCTAATCACTAGTCGAGAAGTAATTGAAGGTCCTAAGAACTCGCCAGCGTTATCAAAAACTAAATTGGGATCAATAGCACAAGAAAATTTGAGAAAATTCAGAGGTAGACAAGATAGCAATACTGTTCTTCATATTTTCCATAATCAGATGAACTGTGATGAAAAATTACATGAAGAAATCAAGAATTATTTTTCCACGGAGTCATTTGGCGTCAAAATTTCTGAAGATACATCAATGAATTCGGAAGACAAAAAAGCAGTTCAAATAATAGAATCAGTTTCAAGCAGAATAGGGGATGGATACCGTTGGGAAACTGGTTTGTTATGGAGAGATGATAGTTCAACTTCACCAGAAAGTAAGTATAAAGCTCTTCAAAGACTTCAGTATCTTGAAATAAGAATGATTAGAGATTTGGAATTCGCTATGACCTACAAAAAGAATATAGAAGAATATTTAGAGAAAGACTATGCAGAAAAAGTGATAGAAGGAAATGAAGAATCACATTTATAAATGAAAATAAACCCGGCAAATTGAGGTTTGTCTTTGAATGCGGCTGCCAAAGTGGAAGGGAAATGTTTGAATGATTTTTTATTGAGAGGACCTGATTTATTGAATTCTCTTATTAGAGTTATTTTCAAATACAGAGAGAAAGATGTAGCTTTCTCAGCAGATATTCGAGATATGTTCCACAGAATAGTTATCAGAAAAGAAGATCGTGCTGGACAACGTTTTCTCTGGAGAAATAATTCCAATGAAAAACCTAGCACCTATGAAATGAAGGTGCTGATTTTTGGTTCTGTGGGCTCGCCTTTTTCGGCACAATATATTAAAAATCGAAATGCATTAGAGTTCCAGAACAAGTATCCTCAAGCTGTAGATGGAATAATAAATAGGCATTGTATGGATGATTATCTTGACAGTGTGTCCACAGAGGAAGAAGCCATTCGCCTTATAAAGGAAGTCATTTTCATCCACAGACAAGGAAGATTTGAACTGAGAGGTTGGGTATGCAATTCGAAAGAAGTTTATAGACATATTCCAGAAGAACTTAGGGGTGATGAAAAACTTCTGCAACAAAGAAACAATTTGTCGCAGAGAATTCTCGGTTTGAAATGGATTCCATCATCCGATCATTTGGCGTTTTCTTTGAATTTTTCAAAAATGAAAGAAATGATTTCGAAAGGAAAAAATTCAACAAAGAGGCAGATCCTCAAAATAGTGATGTCTCTTTATGATCCTCTAGGACTCCTCGCACACTATGTCATTAGAACAAAAATTCTTTTACAGGATATATGGAGAAGTGGCATAGGTTGGGATGATGAGATAACTCATAATCAGAATAATAAATGGAGAAATGGATTGATGTATTTGCAAAAATTGAAGACCTCAAGATACCTAGGTGTTATGCATTGAACTTCATTTATGATTTTAATTCACAGCTTCACATCTTCTGTGACGGGAGTGAGCAAGCGTTTTCGGTAGTAGGTTATTTCAGATTTAAGAAGAACGAAAACAGTCATGTCTCTTTGGTGATGGCAAGGACGCAAGTAGCACCTCTAAAGCCAATAACAATTCCACGTTTGAAACTTCAAGCCGCTGTAATGGGTTCCAGATTGGCAATAACAATAAGGAAAGAACATTCTTTCGAAGTGAATCAAACATACTTTTGGACAGACTCGAAGACGGTTTTGTGTTGGTTGAGATCAGAACCAGGAATGTTCAAAACTTTTATTACGCATCGAGTGGGCGAGATTCAGGAGAACACGACTGGCATTGGATTCCTTCCAATCTGAACATAGCAGATAAAGCTACTCGAGATACAAAAGACATAAATCTACAAGAAAACAGTCAGTGGTTTCAAGGTCTGGAATTTTTATACAATAAACAAGAATTTTGGCCAATGGAACAAAAAAGAATAGACAAGGACGAAGAAATTCAAGAAAATCCAGATACCTTCGAACTTAAACATGAGTTCATATTTTTCACATAGAATTGAATATTTACCAGACATCACAAGATTCTCTGACTACATGAAATTGATGAGAAGAACAGCCTATGTTTTCAGATTTCAACATAATATCAAACAACTTGGCAAAAATCTCCAAAAACAAGAATCAACAATTGAAGAATTGAAGACAACAGAAAGAATTTGGAATAGGAAAGTGCAAGAGGATTGTTTTTCAGAAGAATACCATCTTCCGATAAAAAATAAACCTATACAAAAATCAAGCAAACTTTATCAGTTGTCACCATATATGGAAGATGATATCATTTGTTTGGGAGGAAGAACAGATAAATCTACAGAGCTCTGTCCTCAAGCAAAAAGGCCGAACATACTAGACAATAAACACACATTCACTAGATTACTTCTAGTGAATCAGCGATTTTATCAATTAGGAGATTCATTTCTAGGAGGGGACATTCTTTATCAATTTGGAGCGACAATGGTTCAAATCTCACTTCAGCAAACCAAGAATTGAAGGGGATAATCAGAAATTTAGACGGAGATTTAATCAACAGGAATATGGTATCTCAGGAAATTGATTGGAAGTTCATTCCACCAGCAAGCCCACATATGGGTGGAATATGTGAGCGCATGGTACGATCGGTGAAAGATGGACTGAAAAAGATTCTGAACGGAAAAGCACCTAAGCAAGAAGTTCTTTTAACTTTGCTAGCAGAAGTGGAACATATAGTAAACAGTAGACCTCTGACATATGTATCTTCCGAAGGATTTCGAAAGTCTTACACCAAATCATTTCCTCATAGGTACATCTGGCATAGCAAAGCCATCTATAACTTTTGATGCAAATGAAATCAACTACGATTTGAAAAAACGTTGGCAGTTTTCACAACAGCTTGCAGAACATTTCTGGAATCGTTGGATAAGGGAATACATACCTACACTCACAAAGAGATGCAAATGGTTTCAAGAAAAGAAAAATGTAGCAAAGGATGATATTGTCATACTCATGGATAATAAGCTTCCAAGAAACAATTGGCCATTATGAAAAATTGTTGACGTACACCCCGGTAAAGATGGAAGAGTAAGAGTCGTAGATATCAAGATTCAAGACAATATTTATCGCCGCCCTGTTGCCAAGCTGTGTCCAATTCAGTTATTAGAAGAAAGTATTTAAAACTAGTTCATTGTTTGAATAGAGGATGTTGAGTTTTATTTTAAATAAGAATCACTTTGTATTTGTTTTGACATGTGAAAAAATAGTTGAATGACAGTTTTGGTAAACAAGAAGAATAAAAAACGCTTTTGAAGAAGAAAGAAAATGTTTTCGTTTTATTTATAGCAGCATATTCAGAAACAATAAACAATGTGCCGGTCTTCGAGCGGATATACTAATAGTGCACATTCCTAGGTAAATATAAACAGTCTGTAAGCTAAAAATTATTTGAGTTGAAAACGAGCCACCCTGAATGAACTTCTGTACAATCTCTCACCTTATTTTCATAGATGTTTTTGTAAAGTATACTTCAAAAAAGTCTTTTTTTGCCTAGTAAAGTTTGGATTCAATATTCTCTTCATTTTGTATTTGTCTCATTCTACAAAACGATTACCTACCAGGTGAAGTTACGATTGGTGTTTTTGTTTTTTTAAATTCTTGAAAAGCAATGGTTTATACGCTTCGGGAACGGATTGAAATAGTGAGTTTGTACTACCAGAATGGAAATAGTGCTACAGCTGCTGCCCATATGTTCCATGATAATCATCCAGGAAGGAATGTACGACATAAATACGTTTCGAAATTATTGAACAAATTCATGGAAACTGGATAGAGCATAACCGTTCAGGAGTTGTCAACGAAGCTATTTGTACTGCGGTTTGAGGGCACGTTAGACTAATGGAAAATTCGCAATCTCTTACTAAGTTATCTCGAGAATCAGGAATCAGTCGTACAAATGTTTTCAGGATACTCCATAAGTACAAATTTCATCCATATAAGATTAAACTAGTTCATGAATTGAACGAAGATGATTTCAAAAGGCGTATCGAGTTTTGTGAAAGTATCACTGAACGAATCAACTCACATCAGAATTTCTTGAATAAAATGTGTTTTCCGGATGAATTTACGTTCAGTTTGAATGAAAAGGAGAATCGTCAAAATTGTTGATATTGGAGTGATACGAATCCTCATTTATACCATCAAGTTCATACCCAACTACCCCAAAAACTGAATGTTTGGGCAGGAATTTTAGGAGACCACATTATAGGACCTTTTTTTATCGATGATAATTTGCCCAGTGATGAATATTTGGATATATTGAAGAATCGAATAAACCGTGCTACAATAAGTCAATTGAGGAGGATATAAATTTATTCGAAAACGAAATAGTTTTTCAGCAGAATGGTGTACCTCCTATTTATGCAGCTCCAGTGCGACACTTTTTGGATGATCATTTTTCTGGTCGCTGGATTGGCAGAAGAGGGTCTTTGGATCTCACTCTTGTATATTTCTTTCTATGGCATCATTATTCCCTTTCAAATTACGGCCCTGGAAATTGGTTGACCGAGTTAAATAAAAACACAATAGCAAATTTCACGTCTCCCTATGTATCGTATAGTTTTTCAGAGAGTTTTTTTTTCATTTTTGGGTATCTATTCATATTTCTTCATATTTCCATTGCTCTGAGCGTTTTCTACGAATAACTTGGAATAAGACAACAAAAATATACAACATGTGTTTTTATGAGCAGAAAGAGAAATGATAGCAATAATAACATCCGAAACGAACACTATAATTGTAATGAAAATTGAAATGAAGTAATTTATATACACAAAACAATTAATGGCGCAATAAATGTTCGAATTGGAGTCCTTCCATTTCAAGACAAATAATGGGCCAATAAGATGGCCTGCAAGATCAACAGATCTTACTATTTTGGACTATTTTCTATGGGGGACATTGAAAAATAGGATTTACGCTGGCAGAGAGATAGCAAATGTGGAAGAATCCAGAGTGTGAATTTTCTATTAAGGGCAATAAATAATATGAAAAACCGAGTTCAAAAATGTCTCGAAATGGATGGACTCCAATTCGAACATTTATTGCGCCATTTATAAATTATTTCATCTCAATTTTCATTACTATTATAGTGTTCGTTTCGGATGTTATTATTGCTATCATTTTTTTTCTGGTTGATAAAACACATATAATATATTTTTGATGTAGATATGTTTTAAATAATCAATCATTAAAGGTTTTCTTATTCGAAGTTCATTGTAGAAAACGCTCAGAGCAATGGAAAAAATATGAATAGGTACCTAAAAATTAAAAATAAACTCTCGAAAAACTTTACGGTCCATAGGGAGACGTGAAACTTGCTATTGTGTTTTTATTCAACTCAGTCAACCAATTTCCAGGGCCGTAATTCAAAAGGGAATAATTCACACAATTATAATCAAATATTACCGAAACATCCCGAAATATATAATTCAATTCGATTTCTCAGTATGAAGTGAACGTCGACGATACAAAAACTACAACGAAAAATACAGGTCCGTATTTAAAAATTCAAAGATGGGGGTGGCCCAAGTCAGATGACACCCTGTATAGAAGATTCATGGGCATATTCTGATAGCCCACATCAAGTTTCAATGGCAAAATGCGGACAGATTTTCAATATGTCTGCGAATAAAGAAGATAAAGGCAAAAAAATAATATGGGATTTTTTAGTTTTTCCTGTATAACTCCAGAACCAGAAGAGCTATATTTGATTTTTTACATCATTGAATAGGTCAAGGCCTATGACACAGAAAATAGTTTTTACATAAAAGATTCCTTCCAATTTAGCGAATTCATTAATAATTACAAAATCCCTCCAAACTATGTGTTGGTAAGTTTCGACGTAGTATCATTATTTACCAAACTCCCATTTCCGGTTATTGCAGTTTGCCTTAGCAGAAAGTGGGAAGAAATAAAAAACTGTTGCTTCTTGAATTTATCCAATTTTAAAGTTATACTTCGAAATTTTTTTCATTCTAATTTTTTCATCTGCAATGATTCTTATTACAAACAAATTTTTGGCACCCCTTTGGGAATCACTATTCCTCCTATTCCAGTTAATCATGTTTTGGATGAACTCATTAAAAATCAATAAATTCAGTTACTTTTCAAATACCATTTGTAAAGAGGTATGTAGATGACTTGATTATAGCTCTACCAGCAGACAAAATAAATCAACAAAGGCGTTCAACGTACTAAATGGTACCGCAAACCAATGTATAGTGACAGGTTCATCAACTATCATTAATACCACCCACATAAAATGAAAATTAACATGATCACAGAGATGAAGAATAGAGTCATCAAGTTATCACATCCAATCTACAAAGAAAGTTTAAATTTACTCAAACATATTCCTTATGAAAATTTCTATCCTCTTAAATTATTCAACAATATTCTTTTTAACTCCCAAAGCATTCATAATTCGATTGATAGAAATTCTGTGACACCCATAAATCAGAGTGATTCAAATAACCTTCAAAATAATACAATCCCAATTTATAGATGTTTTCACTACATTAAAGAACTTACTAATGAACTCATTAACATTTTTAAATATTCAAACATTAAAATTGCAAAAAAAACCACATACTAACTGTGTCTAAACTTTTTTCAAAAACAAAAACTCCATTGCAATTACGTCTCATAAGAGTGACATCAAATATAACAAATCAAATGTAACAAAATTTCATTGCAATTACGTCTCATAAGAGTGACATCAAATATAACAAATCAAATGTAACAAAATTTCTTGTGCGTTGACCGAACATGACATAAAATGATAAATTTTGATGATACTAGGATCATTATGCTGAGAAGAACGCCTTCAAACGTTCTTTTCTGAAAATGATCCATATACAGAGGGAAAATAATGCAATGAATAAAAAACCTGACGTTGATAATATTAGTTCCATTTACACATATATTATTATATTGCACTTTGAAAAATTTACTAACAATTCACCGAACAATTCAATAGAATCCACTTAACATTAATTGTTATCATACCAATTATAGTTCATAATGTCACATTGTAAACACGAAACTGATATTTCTGTCAAACAACTCATCATGCTTCATGATTTCCATAGCAGGGTACGTGATCGTGTGAACTGTCAGTTTCATGGATTCATAAAAAACATTGGGTAGATAAAAATAGACTCTGGTCACATATATATGTGATCACGTTTATTCGTGACTAACCTAAAACAAATATTCTGAATTGAACCATGCTGATGTACAATTAAAATTTCAATCTACAATTGAATATAGATTGGAAACTAAATTGTATCATAGAGTAGTGCCTAGAGGATGACAGCACCACCAGCTGTCGAAAGCGCTCTAATAGTAATATATCATCAATAGTAAGACTGCGAAAGCAAAAAGCGAGAGTCATAAAAAGGAGGTCACCATCAGCGAAGTTAGGAAAGTTGACAATGCTGAACGCGATGCCACAGAAGACAAGTTATCTGTAGTCTCGTCCAGTAGNTTATTTAAAAGATATTGTTTTCACTACTCCCCCTTTGAATGTGGATGATCTGAAAATGAAAATTCGACTAGCGTGCAGTGATATTACGCCTGATATTATAAGAGCAAATTGTACGAGAGAAGTGATTCGACGTTTCGAAGCCTGTATAATATCTATTGGGCATCACTTTGAACAATTTTGCATTGTAAAGGCGTAAATGTCACACTAATCCCACGCACAGGATGAGCCTTTGTGGGTTTTCTTCATTCAAAACTAAAGAAATGAACTTTAAACGTTCTTATACTAATAAGAAAGTTTTCTTTATTCATTTGCCTAACTGATAAATCTACTGATAAGTCTATTATACATCCTCATATGTTTTTTCATTGAATGGTAAGTAAATATTATTATAATTATTTTTATTTGTTTGTTTTGACCGCTTTTAGTTTCACTGCAGGCAAGTTTATCTACAGTGACAAAGATTGAGAAGGAGTATTTTTGTTAGTATGAATATTTATAAATGACGTCCAAATAAAATAATTTCACCAAGTACCTTTTTTAAATCACGATTGAACTTCCATAAAAATCATTAGATGGATAGTTACCGAACTGCGAGCTTGCCTTCGCAATAATAGCTAGGCTTCTTCCACCTGGGTAAATTCAATTTGTTTAACGAATAAAACGTTATAGTGCAAGCGACATCAATTTAAGGCCTATACGAAATGAGCTGTTCGAAATTTTTATGGACATCCAGGCGGAACTCGGGGCTTTGATGATTTCGAAATTCGTCTTCCCAGTTATCACGAGAAGACGATTATGGATACCAACAATCGAAAAGTCGCGAAGAAACTAGGTTAGGAATCTTTTCAATTTTCAATTTTCCTTTCTTATTAATAATTTTTCTTTAAATTTTCTCATCTCATGTTAATAGTTCAATTTTTTGATTTTTCGATTGTTGCTTGTATTTTATTTCATTGTAATTTAAATTTTTTGTTTTCCGAAAAACACTAGTAGCTGATACACCAGACGCTCCAGCTACTTGTCTGATAGATTGTGGATTATACATTTGTACATGTCCTAAAACTGCAATCAACTCCGTCATTTCTGACAGAACGGGATACTTTACGTTTTTTGTTGTTCTGAAGTTCGAAGCTCATCTCTCAACTTTTTGACGTATTGATGGATGAAGTTGTGGTCTGGATGATTCTTATTATAAATTCTTGCAGCAGCTTCAGCACATTTATTATTTCGATAATGGGTTGAAACAATTCCTCTTGTTTCTTCAGTAGAATGAATCATGTTGAAACATACTCAACAAAGATGACTGAATAATAATTCGTGAAGAAGTGACAGTGGCCAAATATCTACTTTTTGTTCTGCAACAAATAGATTCAATAAAAACTACCAGTGCAGAAAAAACTAACAGTGTCGTCCGTTTCGAAACGTTTGATTACATAAATTCTAGAAATCTAGAAGACTTGCGACAAATAATTGTTCGGGAATGCCGATTTCTAACTCCGGACACCTTCAATAATGTAAGGAAGGCCTTCGAAAGTAGACCTTATTATTGTATGGAACTAGATGGTGATCATTTCGAATACTTTATCCGTTGATTGTGTTGCCACCAATATTACTTTTATTGATTTCCTCAATAAGATGAGCGACAGCAAATTTTCTGTTTTTTTCTCAAACAAAACGTTCAACATTCAATTTCTCAATAACGAATGAAGCAATTTCGAAAAATATCACAGTGGTTATAGAAGGATAAAATACCTTCCAAATGATGTATCACTCGACCTCCCATGCCATCGAAAAAAATAGGGGGGCAGTTGCTGGCCGCAGTGTGGTGAAGTTTCAGGTATGATTTCTATATCAGGAATTAGTCCTTCTAGAAATAAAAATTGACATGTTCTTTGAAATTTTCGATTACATGTCCATTTCTGACTCACAGAAGGAGTCAAGTTTTCGTTGAAATGCCCTAGAAACAACTTCAATGGAGCAGGGATCATCTATATAAGGAAAAATTACTCACTGGACAAAATTCATTCAGATCACAAGGAAATAAGGCTGTATATCAGTTACCTCACATACTGATAATAAAACGAAGAAACAGTGAAAGCTCGTTATATTACCTTGAACAATATGACAAAACATTCAACAAAAAATGTGTAGATCAAACTAAAAAAAATTTGCAGTGTTTTCCGAAGACTAGGATGAGCGCTGAAAGAAATTTTACGGTGAAGCGTTTTCATAAAAAATCATACAAGTTGAACAGAATTGATTGATCTTGTCACATGTAATGTATTAAAATCACTCAGTTTAGTAGTTGGGAAATATTTTGTCAATCATTGAACAGATTAGGTAGGTATTGGTAGTTATTGGATAAAAGTCAGTTTTTTGAATCACAATTTTGTTTATCCAAAATGATATTGAAATAGAATAGCAGAGCGTAGCATACTTGTGTAGCATTTCCAATCGATATTTTACGCAAGTACCTTATTGGGATTCTGATTGGGACTAGTACTAGGCACAATTTCATTGATATTTATGTTTTCAATTGGAAAATAAAATACTGGTTATTGACTAGTTATCATACTGGTACGTATAGTAGATGATATCTTAGTTTGTTTTATTGGTACAGGTAGGCAATTGGGCAAGTTTCTCGAATCTGATAATTCCATTCATTTACTAATTGAATTCACACCACTGAAATTTTCAATAGAATCTCCTAGACGTTACTGTCACTAAAATTATAATAAACAGTATTTTGCAATTTTCGTACATCGTTATGCATAAATATCCTCGATTCATCTCTATCAATATTGAATGGCAGCGTTCAATAGTATGCTGTACGGATTATTGAATATTCCATTGTCAGAAAGTAATTTTCAGAAAGAACTAAATTACATTAAACAAATTATTACTGTCAATAAGGGTGTTACCAACCGTGGGTTGGGCTACCTATCGGGCGCGTCCCCAGGTGGCGGATAGGGGAACGGCCAGGGGACTGGAGGTCCTATCCGGGAAGCCAATGTGGCCTAACGGACGGGGTTGCAAAACATGCCACCGCGGACCAGCCTACCCAAGCTAAGATGTAAGGAATCGTGTCGACAGCTGAATGGCCGCAGGGTTATATGCGGTTACGAACGATCCACTTGAGGAACCGGGCGAAACCTCATTGTAACTAGCCTTCCTCTGGTAATGCGGGGCTCTGCCAGAGGTGACCAACCCTTCCCTTGCTACTCGTGGGAACATACATGGAATCTAAACGTATGAAAAAACCAATCAATCCCGAGGCTGGACAGCAATGCTCACCTCAATTTAGGGCGGGGGCTGGGGATGAACAGAAATGCTCACCCCAAGCTACCGCTCAGAAAGAGGCTGGACATAGCAGACCACCTCGCGATGCAATGCAAAGGCCAAGGCGTAAGCGAATCAGCGGCGCCGAGGCCAAGAGGAGGAAGAGAGCGAAAGAGGCAGAAGTGGCAGCAACTATGAGTGCACCCTCCACCTCCTCCACTCCATCCTCAACAACAAGGGCACCTCTTGCGGAGGGCGCCAAGAGCTCCGCCTTGAAAAAAGGCAAGGAACCGGCTGCCACCGCAGGAAAGCGCCCTCACGCGAGTACCTCCACGGAGGGAACCCCAAGGCCGCCTTGAGACACCTCAAGGTAGCCATCATAGATGAGACTAACCCGTACGGTAAGGTTACCGCAGAACGAGAGAGTCTCATCAAAAAACAACTGTTGGAGGAGCTGGACAAGATCATCTTCTCCGCCTCCAGCAACAACAGCAAACCGCCCACGAGACAACTCCTTGGGAGGATGTACAATGGGTCACATGTGGCCTAAGTGCGTGGGCTTACACTCACCCTCCCTACTCTACAGATACAGATACAGAAGGGTGTTACCGTTTCGGTAGGTAGGTAGAAATTATCGACTCCATAATTTCTAAAAAACAAGCAGGAACAAGCCATCAACCTGGTCAATTTCACTCCAAAAACAATAATGAGAGTCACAGTGACAAATATGGAAAATAATCATGAAATTATTCAAACTCATTTAAGGGAATACATGAATTGAAAGCTGTTCCAACCTCAACTTCAATATTCTAAAACAAAAACACTCAGTATTCAGAATTCCATCTTTTGATATTCCAAGTTCATAGATATTGAAATTAATACCTTTACAGGATATAGAAATATAACAATCTCCAACTACGCAAACTTTGCACAGATACATAGTACAGTGACCGGATCAAAGTTGCAATGTCAGCGTATAAATCTCCATAAATATTGAGGGAGGTCAAGATAGGAAACAGACAGCTTTGAAAAATTCATTCAGTATCTATTGTTCTTCAGAAAAGGTTTCAGCAATGCAGCACATCTCCTTTTCTTCGATCCTGCTGGGTGGCAGTATAATGTAAGTTTTCGGTGATTTATTGTATTTTTGATTAACATTCTAGTGTAAGTTTATTCCTGGAGTATTTTCCCCGTTTCGTTACAATAAATATTTAACTAGGTCTTCAAATGAGTTCTTTCATTACTTAGATAAATGATGAATGGGTGAAACAGCGAATACAATCCCCTCTTCAATAAGGCACTTATTATAGTTACGGGGGACTTCAACATAAATTTTGAAAATAAACTCTCTAGAGCAACTTTAGAACTAGAAAACATACTGACAAGATTCGATCTCACAATGCATGTTCATTCTCCTACACGTATTTTTGAATACTCAAGTACTACTCTTGACTATGTATGTTCAAATACCCAAAATATCAGCTGTAAAGTTGTCAGTGCTGGACTCTCTGACCATGAGTCTGTTTTGTTTCATTTCCAAGGTCAAAAATCATCGAGGCCAAAAAAGCGCTTTGGAAGAATTTACAGCAAAAAAAATTTTGATACTTTTGTAGATCTTTGCAATGATGCAAAATGGGATGATTTACATCATCCTAATGACGACTCATTGAGCAGGTTTCATGAAACTCTCTCGAATAATTTTAAAACTGCGTTCCCTATTAGCAAAATTAAAACTAAAATTGAAAAGCCATGGATCACAAAGGGCATTAAGGTCTCAGCAGAAAATCTACGATCCCTATGAATGAAGGCTTCAACTCCCTATATGATAGGTACAAAAACATTTAAAGAACTGTAAGGACTGCAAAACAACTTCATTATATGAAAAAAATGGAAAGGTCTGCAAAGAAACAAAAAGAAAGCTGGGTAATCATCAATGACCTAAGGGGAAAAAGAATATTGCTCCTACGAAAACTGACCTAAAATGGGATTGTATTAACAAATATTACTGCACTGGGACACATAACTCCTCCAAAGATATGAAATCCCTTGACTTTTCTTAAAGACAAATCAGTTTCAGAGACGTTTTTTTCATGCCTACGGATGTTATGGAAATTAGAAAAATTCTTAAAGAAATAAACAATTCAAACTCAGCTGGTTGGGATGACATAAGCATAAAAGTATTTACCAAGTTGCCCAACTCCGCTATCACCGCTTTGGTGGAAGCTATAAACACAAGCTTCATAACGGGTGTATTTCCGGCATGTTTAAAAACAGCCATTGTTATTCCTTCGCACAAAGGAGGCGACACTAACAACTTCAGGCCTATTTCTATGTTACCTACCCTTGCTAAAATCATAGAACAACTTGTTAAACAAAGAATTATGATGTTTGTGAATAAGCATAATATTATTAGTAGCAGTCAGTTTGGGTTTCAGAGTTTGAAAAACACGGAAGATGCTATGTTTCATCTACTGGAAATGGTTTATCTCAATTTAAATAATCGAGAAATAGCAGTTTTTTGCGATCTTTCAAAAGCTTTCGATTGCGTAGATCTTAAAATTCTTCTGCAGAAACTAGAAGTGTATGGCTATAGAGATATATCTTTGAAATATTTCAGATCATACCTGTCAGAACGTACTCAGAAAGTCAAACTCCCGGACAACATATTCCATCTCCAGACAGTTACTTGTGGTGTTCCACAAGGATCGGTTCTAGGCCCTATTCCTTCTTGTTTTTATATCAACGACCTAGCCCGCATTAATATAGGCGCAGAAATAATCCAATTCGCTGATGACACTACTTCATTTTGGCATTGCGAGAATGAAAGGGAACTGCATGATTTGATCAGCAAGGATATTATGAAAATAAAAGACTGGTGTGATGCTAATCTCTTGTCATTTAATATCTTAAAAACTAGCATCATCACCCTCAAGTGCTCCACACTAGATATCTACCTGGGTACTCAATTAATAGAAAACAAAATGTCAGCAACATTTCTGGGATCACAAATTGATAAAAATTTGGATTTTGAAGGTCACATAAATAACCTATGTAAAAAAATTTCATGAGGATGTTTTGCAGTCAGAGTATCAGCAGATGAATTGGGCACTGATATGGAAAAAAATGTGTACTTTGCTCTCATTGATTCCCATCTGAGATACGGTATCTGTTTTTGGGGAACGTGTTGCCAATACATGTTTGATAGGGTGTTCGTACTACAAAAGAGGAGAGTTGGAAATATGTGTAGAGTTGGATTCAGGGATTCCTGTCGACCTTCATTCAGAAGGCATAAAATCTTGACTTTGCCTTCCATACTTATATTGAAAATGGTATGTCTGATGCAAAAAAAAATAGAGGACGGAAATTTTCACTTCACCACGACGAAATACCAGAAATAAGCTCAATATAGGTTTACTGATTCCAATATCATTAAAATTGAGAGGTCTTTCATACACAGTGTCACCATTAAAGTGCGCACCATATGGGAAACTTTTTTTTCGAGAAGTTTCAATGAAGTTCAACTGCGGCACTTGTTTGTGCTTTAAATTTAACTCAAAATGATGCGGCCAACTGCGACCCACTGACGTTCAGTCAACTTTTTTTTTTAATTAAAAAAGTGCATTTCCAGATCGAATTTAACAAAAAATTACTTGAAAATGTTGTGTCTACGGCAATTTTGTATCCATATGACAAATTTTATGCAACTAGGATAAAGGTAACGTTTTGCTTATTTTTGACAGATATCCCCTTTATTTTAAAAAACAAGTTGGGTTAATTATCATCAATTCATGTATACATAACAAACTCATCATGGAGTTTAACTTTTCTGATAAATTTTTACTTATACGGACATGTTTAGAGAGAAAGTAAAAATGTGCTATAAAAATTTTAACATGACTGGTGCAAAGTTTCAATTACTTGGCTATTTTCTTAAACAAACCATTGATTTCGAAAAAGCAGAGGCAACTAAAAAAAAATGCAAATTATTTCGATAGAACTATTATTATTATTATAAATTTCAAACAACGATAATATTATTGTAGAAAATACAAACGGGTACAAAAAATTACTTATTGATCTAAATTAGGTTGTCAAACACTTATAGCTTGCATTTCAGTATGTCGTCCTCCACGTTCAATACAAATTATATTCCTTCTACTGACATCTGTAACTACATTTTTAATGAATCGGGGATTTATATTTGCACAGCACTCGCGAATGGTATTTTCCAGATGTTGTATGTCAGTAATTGGTCTACTTCGGTACACTTTTTGTTTCAGGTAACCCCATAAGAAAAAGTCTAAAGACGTTAAGTCGGGTGATCTAGGTGGCCAATAATGTTCCCAGTTACGTCCAATAACTTTTCCTCTGAACATTTATTGGAGGTACTGTTTTACAGCAACCGTGTGATGTATTGGTGCGCCATCAAGCTGATACCATAGGTCGTATTTTCTATCTAAAGGCATATTATCTGAAACTTCACTAACCTCATTATTCAAAAGGTTGAGATAACCGACGGATGATAAATTTTCCCTAAAGAAAAATGTTCCAATTATTTGGTCGGTAAGTATCCCACACCATACATTAGTTTTAAAGGAATACTGATCACCACATTCAACTGTGAAATTGGGATTTTCTTGAGCCCACCATCGGCAATTTTGAGAACTTACCGTTCCATTTGAAGAGAACGTTGCCTCATCTGTCCATAAAATTTTATACGGAAGCTTTACATTTTCTTCTCTCTCCTTGAAACCAGAATGAAAACCCCTAACGGACATCAAAATCTCGTTCTTTTAATGTGTTAATAAAAATTTTCTAACACTTTCTCTCTTGTAATCGGCATTTTTCATAATGTCGGTTATGCTCGTTTGCCCGTGTTCAATAACTTTTAAACAAATGTTAAGTTGGGCCTCCTCATCATATTTACTTGGAGTGTGCTTTTTCTTAAATTGATTTGCTACGGATCCTGTTTCTCTGAATTTCGACATTATCCTTGACACAGTAGTATGTTGAACATTTATTCCTGAATGCCGTTCATTAAAAATGTTAGCTATCTGCCGGTATGGTGTATTCTCACCACATATTAAAACTATTTCTATTCTTTCCTGAAGAGACAACATTATTGCAACAATAACTGTGAAAAATTTGACAAGTAAATCAACAACTTGACACTACCATTTTGTTTGTCGAGATCTACTTGAAAATTTCATTCAACGTGATTAAGCATCCTTACCGCCCTAGTTAATGTTTATAAACAATCTGTAAATACTGAATATTGAAATTTTAATGTAATTTCAACTCTAGTAATTTCATTAACACTTACTGCAGTTTTTGAGTTGTGTCTGCTTTTTCAAAATTAAAGGTACTGACGTTTGTTTAAGAAAATAGCCAAGTGATTGAAACTTTGCACTAGTCATGATAAAATTTTTATAGCACATTATTAATTTCTCTCTAAAAATGTCTGTATATGTAAAAATTTATCAAAAAAGTTAAACTCCATGATGAGTTTGTTAGGTATACATGAATTGATGACAATTAACCGAACTTGTTTTTTAAAATAAAGGGGATATCTGTCAAAAATAAGCAAAACATTAACTTCATCCTAGTTGCATAAAATTTGGCATATGGATATAAAATTGCCGTAGACACAACTTTTTCAAGTGACTTTTTGTTAAATTCGATCTATTAATGAACTTTTTCAATTAAAAAAAAGGTTTAATTTTACAAACACTGAACGTCAGTGGGTCGCAGTTGGCCGCATCATTTTAAGTTAAATTCAAAGCACAAACAAGTTCCGAAGTTAAATTTCATTGAAACTTTTAGAAAAAAAAGTTTCCCATATGGTGCGCATTTTAATGGTGACACTGTATAAGGAAAAGGCATAACATGCACCACTAAATTTAAAAAGTCTGTAAAAAAGCTTCTGATTTCAAAGGCCTATTATTCTTTAGACGAATTCTATTCAGACAGAAATTATAATTATATAAACAATCAATTTCAATTATTGTGTTTCAGTAACTACTAGTATTTAAACTATGTGATTTTTTTAACTTTTTGTTCGATGTTTACATTTAGCTCTGAACTGTATAAATGAGAATGTTCACGAAGTTGATACTTACTTTTATTTTTTATGCATTCACCTTTATATTTTTATGCTGTATAGTTTTTTATATTCTTATACTCATATTTTTCTGTTGCATGAGAATATTCATTATTATTATTATCATTCATTTCAATATGAAGCATATATATTATTACTTTATGACTACATTTTCACCCCAAAATTCTGAAATCACCAAATGTTCAAATTTCAAATACTAGGTACTTTCAATTTGTATAACTTATATTCTTTAAAATAATAACACTTTGACAATAATATTTTATCTTCGACAATATCTTTTAAGTTGTGTATCTTATATTTCTTAGAATAGTAACACTTTGTCAATGAGATTCCATCTTCGACAATAAAGTACATTTTGATTTGATTTGATTTGAGTACTGAGTTGCGACAATAGGGACGTTGATATCATTTGATGAACCCACCTATGATATCTCTCGATTTTTGAAAATTAAAGATTTGGACAAATAATAATTTAAGCAAGTTCATTAACAATAAGGAAATCGAATCTTCAGCGTCGAATATATCATAATTATATACGTTTTCTTTTGTTGCTTGTTCAACACTTCATATCGTCGTAACGGAGAAAACCTTCACCTTGAGAATAAAATAACATATAGAGGTGAGTTTTTTTAATGTGAAGGCCAATTCCACATTCGCAAATCATTTTTCAATAGAAGGGACTATGACTATGAAAACCCTTGATGTAGCTATTGCAGACCACAACACGTGTTGCGCTTTTGTAAACAGTCCAGTGAAAATCCAACGATGAAGTTATACTTCAATATGTTCAGATTATTTTCAGGACATGGAACCTTCGATATAAAACCAAAACATGAGTTACAAAGTCAAAATCCCAGGATTTATAATATGAAACAGAACTGATTTATATTGACTTCAATCGGTTAAACACGTCTTCTGCATTCAATTGTTGTGACACGCTGTAAGCGATGCTATAACCACGGTCATGGCCTGAATTATGAATGCAATTACAATCAACAACAGAAACTATAAAGACTGTTTCACACGGGGAGTTTCACATCTCTCTCCCCTATATGGGACACGTTTATCATTCCTAGTTACCGTCCATTCACACCAAGAGCCTTTTTAGTTACTGGATTCTACAGTCGTAGAATGGATCGCACGCGAGCTGTTGTCATATACCTAATTTACCGACGACAGAAACGTCAGCGATCAAGAATGGGGCATATAAAGTTGCGGAATCTACGTTGAGCACCTTGCAGACTTCCACTCAACTTTTTACGACTACATTTCGGTCCTTATAAATGTCAAGACTTTTATTCCAAAGAGCGGGTCGGTTGAAGACAGTACTAATTAACAGCTCCACATCGTAATCTGCCATGATAAATAGTGTGAAGTGTCAACTAAGGAGAGCCGTTTTCACTCCTCATGTGAAAGCCCCGATTAATTTTTTTGCATTTTGAGGGGGAATCGTGGCTCCACGGTTCTAGGTGCAGGAGACGTGACGGCTCCCGCTCTTAGTCTGAAAGCTCCATTGAACTCGTTGCATTTCGGCGCCTTCCTCTCTCTCTCTCTCTCTCTCTCTCTCTCTCGGGAGCGAGGGACGTGAAGCTTCCCGTGTGAAACGGCTTTTAGGGAAGCAAACAAATCATCAAAGATGAACATCCCCGTCATCTTCTGAACGAGAATATTGACGTATAGGAAGTACACCCCCTCTTACTATGGTGCAACAGGTAACAGTGTTGCAAATTGAATTATAATTGATGAAAGAAAATTGAATGTAAGCGATATTTAGTCACCTTTTTCGTGGGAAACTTTCCGCTCGATGAAAATGGAGCCGCTTAGTGGAAGAGAAATTTCATTTTTGTGCTTGGAATGATGTATCGAGAACATAATTTGCAGTGAATGAATTAGGAGAAAGTGTACGCCAGTAAACTAAAAATACCAGAGCTCATACAGTGTTTTTCACTTCTCATAAAAACAACCCCGTATCTTCCGTAATTATTGAAATAGATCTCTGTGAATTTCAGAATCAACAGATATTCCAGTGTCTGAATCTTGTCTAGGGTTGATCTGAGTGACATACACTGCTCGTACAGGGCGATGGAACCACCCAGTTTTGCGAAAAATAGTATTAGGGGACAATATAGGTTCAAAATTCTAACGGATTCGGAATCATGACACCAATTTCACTACCAAAAAAGATTTTGCTGAAAAAATATCAGTTCGGAAAAAAAATTATTTGTCTCGCTTCTCATGGAAACACCTCCGTATCTTCCTTAACTATTGAAATAGAAATGTTTCAATTAAGGAAATATTTTGCCAACCGAAAAAAAAGTACCTACTTATTGCAATACCAAAATAATCAGCAAGCAACTAGAATGAAGAGTATTTCACTTATTTGCTAAATTTATATTTGAAATCATTCGAAGGAGTTGAATTACAACCGTTTCAATGAATAAAAATCAAGTGGACACCCAAGATTACCATAGAAAACGATTGCTTGATGATTTTTACTGTTAACTTGACAATACTGTTGAAATATCTTGTTGTAATAACTCCCATATCAGTTCTCATTGCTTCATCATGTTGGGTTGGTTAAAGTTGATTTTTGTTCGTGGGATCCTCTTCATATTTGGATATTTTTGGAGTTACTATTTCAACTGAGTATTTCAATTAACATAATTCAACATGTCACATCGGTCACTTGAAAGCAAAATTGAAATTGTTTTAATTGTTGGTGAAGGCGAGGGGTCTTACACGAGAAGAACTTTATTTGAAATAGGTTGACTCTACTATACAATAGTGTGAATAAAAAGTAAACTCAAGTATATAAACAACACACAAATACCACTATATATAACATTAACTTAATTTAATCCTCTTATAAAAATATGAAATATGAAGATATAACTATTGAAGATAGATATCATAAATGAATGAGACAAGACAACATCGTACTATAGCTAATTCGCAAAAATTATTTATCTGATTTTGATCTGATTTTCTCTTTTATGACGCCACTGAACAACTTGAATCAATTTCATTTGGACAAGAACAGAAATAATTCATTTCAGAAGTAGAAATATATTAACAATAATGACACTTAACTAGAACGAAAACGAATTGTAGGATACAAAGAAATATACAAAAAACAATAAAGACCTAACCTAATCACAATCAATTATGTCATCTCCACTACTAGTTTTTTATATATAGTATTATTGAATGTGAAAATAGAAGTAAAACAAATAATGATACATTAACATGATGCACAATATAATTTACGAATCTAAGCTCATTGGGTCTTTATCAAAGATGAATAGTTAGTTCATTATTTTCGATATACAGGGTGTCCCTGGACTTCCTCTTTTCCTCTCGGGAATGTATAGATGGGGTCAAAATATCACCAGTACTTCATATAACTTTTTTTCCTAAAAGTCTTCGTAACCAAGTTACGGGCCCTCGAAGTTACAAAATGAAAAATGTTTTTCTTTGATAACTTTTCAAGTGAATATTCAAAATCATCCAAATTTTGGTAATTGACTAAACAAATGAATTCCGTCGATGAGCTTTCATGCAGGAGTCAGTTGTTTTGCTACAAAGTCAGGAACGGACTACCCCCGATGGTCCACACCCCAAAACTTTGAAATGACAGATATTTTTCAATATTTTTCAACAAA
>NW_019291686.1:48914-61175 GCF_000500325.1 Leptinotarsa decemlineata
GGAATTCATTTGTTTAGTCAATTACCAAAATTTGGATGATTTTGAATATTCACTTGAAAAGTTATCAAAGAAAAACATTTTTCATTTTGTAACTTCCAGGGCCCGTAACTTGGTTACGAAGACTTTTAGGAAAAAAAGTTATATGAAGTACTGGTGATATGTTGACCCCATCTATACATTCCCGAGAGGAAAAGAGGAAGTCCAGGGACACCCTGTATATTCAAATTTTTTCTTGAATGATGACAATGAACAGCTTGATATAATTCCATACGTTAATTTATTGTACTCAATGAAACCTGTCATTACTGATGACTTCATGGAATTGTGTTGGTCAGTTCTGCCTACATATAAAATATCAAGGTTTCTAGTATTTTGGTTATGTATATTGAAAGTGATATTCATGAAGGTTCAAATTAGGGTGATGGCATATTGGTGAGAATTTTATAAATGAAAATTATAATCATATAAAAAAATGTCTGTGAACTACTACGAATATAATTGCATATTCGTAGCATGTTGCATATTGCATATTGTTTGCGTGACAATCTGAACACAAACAATAATTTCTGCTTGTAACTTGTGAATTATAACATACCAATTCTTCAAATGTTCATTTTTACAGATCTGGAATTCTTCTAAGCCGTCTGCAATTGTACTCCGGGTAACTGTACACGATGAAACTGTTCATGAAATATATAATCTTTTACTGAGTTTCAGCCAAGTAACGGAGGGTAGAAAAATTATGAAAGAACATATTGAAGATGATATCATATTGGCAGCTTACGCTCAAAAACTAAATGGACCACTTCTCAAACATGCTCCTCACGATGTGTTGGAACAACTACCTATAGATCTGATAAATAACCTGGAATGGATAGCGCCCAATAGTTTTCTCGTAGTGTGAGCACCACGATCCCCAGATCTGAATCTACTAAATTTTCATTGATGAGAGACGTAATTAAATAGTGTTCATAAGGATAGACCAACCAATGCGGTGGATCTCCGTGGAAGAATTATAGAAGCGTGCAGAGAAATCACACCTAGAGCGGTGATTTAGCGGTTCAAATTACACTATGAGAACATAAAATATATTTCCATCACAATTTGATTGACAGTAATTTAACTGAGAAGACGGTTTTGAATGAATAGTTCCTCCACAATTTCTCCCAAAAAAAAATTTTCATAACGTTCCCTTCAAAATTTTTTTCATCCGGAAAGATATCATGTTTTTTAGTTATTCTCTTTCTTTATACATATTGACGCTATACATAGGTCATTTCTACATTGCAGGTAGATTGTACAATACAAATTATACAATACAATATTCTACCTAGCTAGTTACAGCAAGCGCCAAACGTGATGGCGAGCCCGCCCCCATGCGCACATGTAACTTTCAAGTCGAAATATGTGAGGAAACTGTCGGAGCACGAGTTTGATCAAATCACTTCCGAAGAATGGCAAAAGCGTTGACGACATGTAGTAGCTATAGAGCGAGAATAATGGAAACATGAAACATTCACAGATGTTCGAGCAGAGGTGAATCCAGTGATTAGAAATTCAAATGACCATAGGAGCACAAGCAGCAGTGAAGATGAAGAAAATTTATATTCAGATAGTGACTGAATTCAGTTTGAAAAATGGTTAAAAGAATATCGAAAATTATCGTCCTGTATCAATTATCAGCATACTCCCAAAAATTTTTGAAAAACTAATATCTCTCAGAATAAATGACTACCTCGAAATCTTCGATTTGATGACAGAGTGCCTTCATGGATTCAGAAAAAACTATACTCAACATAAACCGCAACGCTGAATTTCACACAACACATACATGATTCATTTGACGAAAAAAATATTGTTGTAGGATCTTTGACACTTTGAACACTAAATTTGTAGCAGACAAACTCTTCAACCTAGGGACTCGTGGTAATATAAATCAATCGCTTGTTTGTTTTTTGGCAAATAGATGTTTTCACGTAAAGCAGAATAACATCATGTTGGATAACTTTTCAGTAACAATAGGAACCCCTCAGGGCACCGTTCATTTCCACTAATTTTTTTGTTATATGTAAATGATCTTCCTCTTAATATAAGTCATGTAAAAATATTCCTCCATGCAGATGACATGTCTATTATTCATTTAAGGGGTGGTGTAACAAGAATAGACTCATTGTTAATCAAAACAAAACAGTATACATGCAATTTGCGAATTCATCGAGAAATCAACATAATCTCAATATCATTTTCTAAAACAAACCTTTAGCTCGACAAACCAGCTCGCCATGTGAGGCGTGGTTGACTCACGCCTCATATGGCAAGAACATATAGATATAGATTATACACCGTGACTCACGGTCGATGGTAGGTTAGACGTTTCTGGAAAATGCAAAGCATGATTTTTCTGAAAATTCCACCTCTCACATTTCCTTACCTGTTCTATCGATCTAAAATACTTTCAGCATTGCGGCGTTACCACTTCTATCAAAAAGTCCTAACAATTATATTTTTTTAAATGGAACACCCCGTATATTAATACATTTTTGGAATCGTTCTAGTATTTTGATACTTTTTTGTTAATAATGTCCTATATCTGTTTTCGAAATAAAAAATAAATTGTGCTAAATATGGTCCAAAACATAGCCTTAATTGAAATTAAGTACCTACATCAGTACTCTCAATTCATGAAAAGTTGATATTTTGATGATAGTTTGGAGAGATTGTACAGATCAATCTTCCTCTTGAAGATGATCCCTTGGTGATCGAAACACGTGTCGAGGTAATAAAAATAACGATTTGGTGTTGGGAAAAAAAAACTCCAATAATATTCATTACTACACCAAAGGTTCCAAACAGTGCATCATATATATTTTTGTATGTTTATCTGTATGCATGTTTATAACTTAACTACAATAATGACTTATCCCATCTACACATTATGTAGCAAAAAAGATCAATTAAATATATCTATCTATCTATTTTTGGTTGAGTGTATCATTATATAACATTGTAATGAACTTTACTTCTACTTATAATACTACATAAAATATGAAAAGAAATTTCAGAGAAGTCATGTTCCATTTGCTACCCTAATTTTAACTAATTATAGGTACGACACTGTGACGTGACGTGTACTGTATATGGATTGGATATTATTTCCTCGAATTATTTAGATTATTAATTTGTATTAATTCAATGTAAGAAGAAATATGATTCAGTAATATACTATTTGCCTCATGTAAGATATCGCTATTGCTGTAGTTTCTAACTAGGGAATTATACTATACTACACTACATTACACTATACTACACTAAGCGTATATACTAAACCAATTATTTAAACAAATACAATCTTCTTCATGGCCATCAATTTGGCTTCATCAAGAATAGATCTACAATAGACGCAGTGGGAAAGGTAATACACAAAGTTATCGAACATGTGGAGAGTGGTGAACTCACCTCGCTAACATTGTGGGAATTGAGTAAAGCCTTCGACTGTGTCAACCACAATATCCTTATCAGTAAACTTGAAATTTTTAAAATAAGAGGTACAGCCTTAAACTCATTCAATTCATACTTAAACAGAAGGAAACAAGCCGTCTGCACAAACGGGGAATTATCTGTAGAGGAAGTAGTTTCCCATGGCATACCTCAGGGGTCAATCCTTGGACCTATACTTTTTGTAATATATGTGAATTATATTTTTCAAAGCCTGCTACCTAGCACAGTCATCTGTTTTGCAGATGATACAACAATGATTAACTCTAACTTCGACATGAGTAAACTACTCGACAAGACCAATGAAATTGAAGAAAAGGCTGTAAACTGGTTTACTTCCAATAATTTGAAATTGACTAGGGGAAAAATTTAACAAATAGTTATATCTTCAAATAATAGGGTAACCACACAGAAGCACGTAAAATTATTAGGTATAATCATTGATGACTCACTTAAATGGGAAAATCATATTGACTTTCTATGCAAAAAATTATCAACTCAGCTCTACCTTCTTCGCCAGCTGAAAAGATTTATAAGTACCAATACATTACTAACTGCGTATTACTCACTATTTCACTTCCATTTGATGTATGGAACTCTCTTATGGGGACAATCTTCTCATGCTCAAAAGATTTTTCGTATGCAAAAAAAAGCACTTATAGTCTATTTCAAAAGAGTGTAGAGTAATAAAATCTCATTAAGTATTCAAAAGCGCTACAGGGTGATCCGTCAATAAATTCTGTCACTTCCCTAGTCCGCATTGCAAAATTATGTCGTTCCATAAAGAGCAGGTAGGTATCACCCTGTTTTAAGGGATTTGTCCATTGTTATCGACGGATAAATACTGAGCCAGAGGCGCGCTAGTGGGATAATTGCCAAAAGAATATGCATTCATAAAAATTATATTAAAGGAAATAAAAATTTAATACAGCAGAACAGTGTTATTGAAAAAATATAAAATGTAACAATAAAATATATACGAACCGAAATCGGGAAATACTCACAAACACACACGAACGAACTTTACGTATTGAAACACCTGTGGGGACTTTAAATCAATTTATTCACAAAAACGACAAGAACTTTACTGGATACGTTATTACAATTTGACACTTGAACAATACTAAAACTGTGAACTTCCCTTAACGTTTAACAACACTCTATTTATACCCTAATTGAATGTTCTAGAGATTACTAGGTACAATTTTCGAGAACCTTCCGAGAAAATAATTATTCAGACTACCCTTAATTCTAAACCCTAACCTAAGCGAAAGTGTCACTGTCACTGATACACTGGTCTCTGTCCAGATTGCTTATCCCGCTACAGTATATTTACAATTCAATTAAATTATTCTACATCAGTATAGTCTTCATCCGAAGAACTGTCATCATCCCCTGGTGTTATAATTATAGGGTCAACCACCTGATCGACCAAGTTGTCCAGTTCCCACATTTTATCTTCCTCTTTTAAAACATGCTGGATTGCTTTTTGCCAGTTTTCTGATGTGATTTCCATAATGGCTTGATCAAACAATACCTTGACATCTTTCATTTTAAATGTGGTATTGTGCCTTGCAACATATCCTTTAACTTGTGCCCATATAAGTTCTATAGGATTTAATTCGCAATGATATGGCGGTAGGCGCAGCACAGTTACTTTATACTTTTCTGCTACATCTTCTACGGCATATTTCATGAAGCGAGATTTATGTTGTTTTACTATGGCTAGTAGTTCCTTCTTTACTGAATTCGTCTCAAACTGAATACCTTTATTTGACAGCCAGTTAATAATTTCTTGCTTTCTCCAAGCTGAAGTTGGTACCTTCTCTAAGCGCCTTGAATGGTAGCTTGCATTATCCATAACCACGACCGAATCAGCTGAAAGAAATTTTAACATTTCCCCGAAGTAGTCTTCGAAGACATCCGAATTCATGTCCTCATGATAATCTCCCGTCCGGCACGACTCAAAGCTTAACAAACCTTCTTTTAAAAATCCGTCTTCGCTTCCAATGTGAGCAATTATAAGCCTCTTTCCTTTTCCCGAAGGCACTTTAATACCCGTCGAAAGGCCTTCTATGAAAGCTTGGCGAGAACTTGTTATATTTTTATCTTGCCACATTTTTTGACTATATAACCTTCGTTTATCCACGTCTCATCAAGATAAAAAATTTTCTTTTGCTCTCTGCGGTACTGCTTTATAGTTGTCAAATATTTTCGTCTCCAGCAAACAATTTCATCACTTTCCAGTAATAGTGCCTTTCGATTGTGCTTTTCCCAGGCAAAATTCATACTTTTTAAAGTTTTCCATAAAAGTTTTCTGGATATCAAAGGAATATCGTTATCTTGGCTTATCTCGATAAATATTTTTTCAAGAGTGGGTATTTCCTTTTTAAAATAAAACGAATGAACTTTTCTTCGAATGTCACATTTGGTGTCTTCATCTAAGATTTTTATTGGTCTTCCTGATTTTCTCTTGCATGGACTTACCTGGCCTGATATCTTTCTTTCTCGCAATAATTTAAAAATCGTGGACTGTCCAATTCCAGTCATTCGGGCACATCGCTCAACACTTTCTTGCACAGACAAACTAGGGTGATCGTGTTTTATGCAATCATATACATTTAAAATTATAACTTTTTCGCAAACAGATAGCGGAGAATTTTTTACACTTCTTTTCTTTGGAGTAAATGTCCCCATTTTATAACTTTTTCACTATTTCTATATCACAATATCACTGTACGTTTAATTGGTGTAGTAACAATTACTATTATAACTCGAATGTTTAAGACACCATTACAATATATTTAAACCCTTTTTCTTAATTACCTGGGTTTAATAGGTATTGCATGATTGGTGGGCAGGGTCAAAAAGGGATTATTATAATGACATGGCACCTCGGAACTAAGTGTTAACCCTTTTTTGAGAAATCATGCTCAAGTATATGAACCCAAATTGCATATTAAATAAGTTTACAAGAACCACTAAAATTAATCTTAATCTTTTTTTAAGAAATTTTACTTACCTAAATACATGTAGGTACTTAGTTTTAGACCAAATTACTTCCCAAAAATGGCCTTTTATTATTATCTATGTCTGTAATTTTTAATTTACTTTAATTATTAAGTTTAATAATCCTAAGATTTGCCTACGCCCATGGACGACAACGAAATTCAGGCAAATTTTATGACACTTCATGATTTATTACTCTACACTCTTTTGAAATAGACTATAGAATAATAGCTGGAACTTCATTCAACGAACCATGTCAACCTATCTTCATCTCTTACAAAATTCTGCCTATGCCTTGTATATTTATTTTAAACACTTTATTAGAGATCCATAAGAAGAAAAGTATATTCTCCACCCAATCAGACTATCATAATTATCCCACTAGAAATGCAGATAAACTGAGACAACCGCTGAATAAACTAGAAATGTCTACACGAAATTCACTGGACCTCAAGTTGTACAACCATTTACCAGTTGACCTCACTCAGCTCAGTACTTCATCATTCAAGAGGAGAGTTAAAACATTCCTTTTAAAAAACTGTTTTTACTCAACACAGCATTATATGAATAGTACTTACAGTTAAAAATTAACTCACTTAATATTACTTTTCTATATATATGTTGCTATGTGATGTTCTGTAGCACCAATATTTCATTCTACCTAGCAGTTAGGTTTAATTTCAAATGATCAATAATAATTGTATATTATCTTTTAATTTTGTACCCAGTACAGCGTGCATCTGCACTCTTTTTGACCTGTCATAAATGTATTTATTGTATGCATAACATGTTTAAATAAATTCTGTCTGTCTGTCTGTCTATACACACTTTTTAGGTGATAGATGCCGCTGCGTTACACCTTTCAAGGTACCAGCTGACAAACTTTTCACTGAGCTACATCAAGCTGACATAAATTATTATTCACAGTAGTATACGAACTACCACAAGGTGAATTTTTAGTTGGGGGGAATTCATTGAAAAAATAATTCTTTTATCATGTTCAAGCAGCCAGCAAACGTATAATCCACCATGTTATGGTCGGCTGACTTTATTTTTCCTTCAAGATATTGAGTGAACTATAATCTAACAAATTTTGAAATGAAAGGAAAAAACTAAAAAAACTTTGTTTTTTTCATGCGCAGCTGACGGTCACGAGTGTTCATGATATGTATCCCTAATGCATTTTACGAATTTTCGATTGAGAGGAAATTGGTCATGAAAATATGTCTCTGGCTCCTAGTCTATGATGTTCGAAACCCTGTTCCGTTCATGTTGTAACACCTCTGGCATCTCTCTGGTCTGATGCATATTTCAATGTGTCTGTATATTGGGGTGGTCATCTGGTCACTAATCGATACTACTAAATTAGATTTTGTGTCAATTCAAAATGGAATATGTCTGTTCGACCTGGGTGACTTCTCTAGTTGAGGCTTGTGGTATGTAAAAATGATTAGGACATTGGTGTATCTGTGGGAATTATTCATATGGAAAATATGAACAGTAAATATATTTGAGCTCAACTGCTAATATGAAGTTGGTTGTAAATGAATTTCCACATATTCTTCTGCGGATTCATAGAGTCAAGTTATTTTTCTTCATATAATTTGTAAATTACGATAATGCTCTTGAATTTACAATAATTGAAAATTATTGAAAGGGATATATTGTTGAAAAAATATGGAAAACTTCCAAACGAAGAAAGAGGGCAATGAATTTCAAAACGAACTCTTTACAAAAATGTGTAGATCATTCACTTTCAGATTCAAACTGAGAGAGAAAGTCCTTCCCCAACAATCACTTCCATGTATACATTGCATCACACGAAAGAAATTGAAAAACGACTTTTATATGAACATTGAGTTATAAGAAAATTACTTTTTTTCAATTCAGTTTGCACTACAAACATTCGCTATAGAATTGAATCAAATATCATCCATTAGGAAAGCTACATAATAAAGTGAATGAGTTACGATATGAAATTTCAATTACATTCCTGTCATCCTAAAGGTCGGACTTCAAAGTATCGGAATGATTGTCTTAATTCCTCATCAGCATATAACACTACAAGATGAATGGTACAGTTTTTCCATAAAGATGGAAAATTATATTTTCTAATATTGATGCAGGATCTGAATTTTTATGACGTTTTTCAGAATAGAAAAGTCTATGAACATCTGTACGATATTTCAAGCCAAACATTTTCGTATACAGTAACGTCAATATCTCTACAAATATTTATTATTCTCTGTCGTATATCCAATATTGGAACAGGTTCAGTTTCGTAACCCTTTTGTTTCAAATAGTCCCATGAAAAAAGTCCGAAGGTGTCAAATCTGGCGAGCGGGCTGGCTATTCTGTAGGACCCAAACGGCCAATCCGACGACCGGGAAAAGTAGTATCTAAATAGTTTCTCACTTGTCTGGAGTGGTGCTCCATCTTATTAGAATGAAATATCCATATCGAATTTATTAGCATTCGCTTCGACGATTTTAGTGATGAGAGGGTCAACAGTAGTTTCCAGCATATTCAAATACAGTTCCCCTGTTAAATTCTGATCAATATGTGTTTTCCGGAAAACTTGAGGGTTGGTGTCACTCCAATAACGGCAATTTTGTCTGTGAACATTGCCGTTTAAAAAAAATTACATTCGTCACTAAAACAAATATTGTGGAGGTAGATAGGATGCCTTGCAATGGTTTCCGTCATGATTTTGCAGAATTCTGTTCTTCGATCAGGGTCATCTTCAGTTAATTGGTGTACCATTTCAATTTTGTATGGATGATACCTATTTCTCTTCAAAAGTCTCCACACAATAGAATGAGACACCTCACAAACATTCGCGACGGAATAAGTAGACCGTTCAGGATTTACTACCATCTCACCAATTATTTGCACTTGCTGTTCTTTCGGAATGGACGGATGACCTGGGGGCTTTTTGTTATGTACACTACTGGTAGTTTTGAATTTGAATACAAGCTCCCTCAAATATTTTCTACAGATAGGACGATTTGGAAAACGTTCATTGAAAATCCTTTCGGTCCCGTGAAAGTTACGTGTCGCATCGTATGTAAAAATCGCTTCAATTTCTTCATCCAATGGACGAGAATTGATCATTTTAGGGATTGTTGACGTGGTACCTTTCTACTAGTAAAACCGAAAACTAAATGAGAATATTCTAACTGAACAATGATGTTCATTATCGTACTGTCGTACTCTATCGGGATAAAAAGGAATATATCTAGAAATATCGATAATAATGTGTTTGTCTTCAGGAAAGTGTTAAATGTCTCTGCCATTTTGTAGTAGGTGAAGATTTTGACTTCATATTCTATGGTTGTGAAGTATTCGTCAGGAGCTTCAAAATGATGTGCCACAAGACCTCCCTTTCCATTTAACTGTTTTTTCCCAGATGGTGCCCAGTCGCCATCTTTTATTTGTCAATTTCACTTCAAAATGAAGTATTCATGCATTAATTTCATTATCCCAAATGTCAATTCTTTGAGTGGACCCGTTCAAAAATTAAAAGGTGGAGCGACATTACAAAAATGCACTGTATACACATACATGTTTGAGCTTTGAATGAAGGTGTGTTCAATTCAGGATAGTTTCATTGAGGCAGACATAAGTTATTCACCGAAGGTGACCTCATTGATGGTTTTAGAATATTTCAATAGACTCCTTCATAGAATGTGATATTCGAAAGCGTTTCTGAAGTCCATTTATTCAATTTTTTTGCAGCTATAAATACAATTATAAATGTAATCATCAAAAAGTACTCTACAACATCTTCATGTTGATTGAATATTACAAATGGCTAATACATTTTTGTCTCTCATTACTAAACAATAATGTGGATTGGGAATTCCCCTTTAACAACAAATTCAAAGGTTCTAACATCAACTTACTCATCAATCATTAAAAATGTAGTAAGAAGTAAATAGTTTATTTCTACACGTGTGTCAGCCACTTACATCACCACTCCCCGCTTGTGAATCTATAGTATACGTAACCATTACGAACAACTGATGGAAGTCACTTTACTTTGAACCTATAATCTGCCTATTGAGAAACAAACGCTAACGACTCAGACCACACACATTTATGATAAGTGAATGTCAGAAATTCTTGCGTTTTGGAGAATGGGGAATGCGCATGTAATTTAATTATCAGAGCTCAAGTAGGTGTATCAAAAACTTACCCACAGCATGATATTTTTATTGTATAAAAGATTTATTACGAAACATATGGAATAATCTTTGTTTAATTTATTAACATACAGACATGATCGTAACATGAAAATTCTCCATACGTGCAATGAAGGAAGGCTAATAAATTTGCTGGAAGAATTGGAAATATATAAATTGTACACTCAATGACCGACTAGAGCTATGAGCTCTCTTCTTTTAAATTTGTGAAACTTGACAATTAGTTTAGGATCCATTGGTATTTGGAGCAATCGACAAGTGGTGTTTTTGGATCAATAATCGGTGATTTTGATATGTTACAGAAATTCAATAGTTATTTTTTCGGATTCTCAGATAAGGCATTGATAATAATTCATGTAACATTTTTGTTATTTCAGGCAATTATTGCAGGTACCAAAACGACATCGACTGTATCATTGTACATTTAAGGATATATTTGTCAAATTACGTCAGTTTACTTGAGAATGATTTAATAAACCGAAACTGGTCGTTACAATTATAAATCTTAGTAGAGATTGAACAATGGTTATTTTCTTAACTCATATTCAATATGAATTTCTACAAAATAAATCGGTCATCAATCGAACAAGTCTTGTGATGGTAACTAACTGAACTAATTGTGAGAAACATAAGCAGAATTTCAAACTATCGAAATCATTACTTGCCAAATAATAAATTTCATCCTCACCACGTAAAGCTACACCAGGAGGCTTCAAAAGGCTTCAGTTTTGTCAGATGATACAAAATAGTCAACGAATGATTAATCGGAACATTTTTTTTTAGCTGAAATATAGTTAGCCATCATCTGGTCAGAAAAGATCGAGTGTGAATTGGTATCATTGTCGATAGCAACACTTTTACACTTTTATTGGAAAATCAATCATCAACGACGAGAAAGGGAATTACGTTACAAGCCACAGGTAAACAAAATAAGACAAAAATAGCATTTAATCGAAATCAGAATCCCACACAAAATAATGTAAAACATTCTTTAGGATGAATATTTCAAAAATTACCAACTCCTTTATTGGAGTTGGTAATCGCAACGTCGGCGAGAGACGGATTTACATAACAAGCCTCAAGTAAACAGGAGAAAATTGTTCTTTGCGATCATTATGAAAGAAACAGTAGTGGTCCCCTATAATAGATGAGATGGTTAGACTTTTGGATGAAAATTGATATAGTGTAGAAAATGGTTCATGGTGAATTTTGTTAGTTCGGACTCTCATTGTCTAGTATGAGTTTTTGGCTTTCTACTACTCCATCTTGATACAAAAAAAATGTGGTAATCTTCCAAACGAAGAAAGGAAGGAATCAATTTCATAAATTCACTCTAGTTACGTGGTCATAGTTCCCACGACACGGCCATTCACACGGAGATTCAGCTGAGTAAGAGATATTCCAGGAATCCCTTATCTCGACATGCAGTTAGCATCCAGTTAACATTAAATTAATAATCATTCTGTTTGTAGCTCTCGTAAGAGACAGTCGTCTCTAGTTTGTAAAATAAATTCTTTTTAAAAAGTTATTTTCTCGTTCCAATCATTTAATT